>OZ035837.1:28620587-28678087 GCA_964034765.1 Knipowitschia caucasica | reverse complement strand
CTTACTCACACATATAGTAACAGTCCTTCATTCTGGAATATTTCCCCAAAGGCCCTGAAAACTGCAGTCAACAGCCCTCTAAAAAAGAGCAGTCCTGGATGCTACGGTACTTAACAACTATCGACCCATCAACCAAATCTGCCCAATTATGGGGAAAGTCCTTGATAAAAGTTGTCCCAACCTACAGCTTTACTAGATTTTCTTATCAACAACTCATTTGATATGTTATTCAGTCCCCGGCGTTTAGACCCACCACCACAGCACTGAGACTGGCTTTCTCGTCAAAGGTTACAAACGATAATCCGGCTGAACACTGACGCAGGCCCAAAGTCTCAATCTTTAAGCCTTGATTAGATCTAGTGCTGCCATTTGACACTGTTCGACCATGAGATCCTTTACAGATGACTAGAGGACTGGGTTGGCCCGTCACTTGTCACCGCCCTAAGTTGGTTTAGGTCATACTTTGAAGACAGGGAGTACTTTGTGGAGATGGAAACTGTTGTCTCAGATCATATGGCCCTGACCTGTGGAGTACCACAGGGGTCGATCCTGGGACATCTTCTGTTCAATCTCTACATGCTGCCCGTTTAGGTCAGTTAATACGCAAAACAAAGTGACCTATCACAAACTATGCAGACGACACTCAAGATCTATTGTCTCACTGACTTGCAGGAGAACATGACCAGTGGGACCTCACTCCCTTCACTGTATCCAAACAGATCAGTGAGTGGATGCAAAACAACATCTTCCTTCAGCTATACGCAGACAAAAACTGAAATGATTGTCTTTGGTCCCCAGAAACAAAAAGAGAGCGTTCATCCTGTCACCACCATTCCTCTCTCCCTAAAAACCTTCCAAAACAAGTCAGAAATTCTCGGGTAATACTGGACTAGACTTAAATTTAATAGCTACATCAAATCAGTACCATGCAGCCATTATTACATCTAAAAAACATGCCAGGAATCAAAAACATAGTGTCAAAGCAGAATCTGGGGAGAGATTCTTATCCATTGCAATTGTCCACCAGAAGGTTAGTTTTCTACTGCAAATGGCCTGCTCACAGGTTGTACCAAACAGTCCTGTAAAACAGCTGCAGTACATTTCAAAATAACTCTCTCAACAACACAAAAAAAACACAACGAAACCGCAAACAAATCAAAACGGGAGGGGGAGAGGAAAAGAGAGAGGAAAATTTGAATTAACAGGCAGCTGTTTATATTAACAGCCTGATTTTTTTGGACAGACCAGTGAGCAGGGCCATTGCAGTCGTCTAACCTCTGGAGACAGATGCATGGATTAAGAATCACCCAGATCTGCTTTAGGGAGAGGACACAATGTATTTTGATCCATGGCAATGTTTTTTTTAGAGGTAAAAGCTGTAGTTACTTGATTTGATGTAGCTATTAAAATTTAAGTCCAGAGTCCCAGTATTACCACCGAAGATTTCTGACCCTTGTTTGAGAAGGTTTTTAGGAGATGAGACAGGAGGTGACAGGATGAAACTCCTCTCTTGTATTCTGGGGAAAGACTGATCAGTTATCAGTTTTGTCCCTGCGTTTTTAGCCTGAAGGAATTGTTTTGGGCATCCCACTTCACTGATCTGTTGGATACCAGTGAAGGAGTGAGGTCCTCCACAGTCCCATGTTCTTCCTGCAGTCCCCATTGAGACATAGAATTCCTGAGTGTCCGACTGCATAGTTGTGATAGTACCACTTTTTTTCCTGCGTATTACTTAACCTTAACGGCATCATGTTAGAGATTTGAAGAACAGGAAGAGGATCCCAGGATCATCGACCCCTGTGGTAACTCCACAGGTCAGGGCCATATGATTCTGAGACATCATTTTTCCAATCTCCACAAAGTACTCCCTGTCTACAAAGTAAGACCTAAACCAAACTTAGGGCGGTGCCAGTGGGACGCCAAACCCAGTCCCCTCTAGGTCCCCTCCTGTAAGAGGATCTCCATGGTCGACAGTGTCAAAGGCAGCACTAGATCTAACAAGATTAAGATTGAGTACTTTGCCTGCGTCAGTGTTCAGATAGGAGACGTCACCGGATATCGTTTTTAACCTTGACGAGAGCAGTCACATTGCTGTGGAGGGGTTCTAAAGCCGGACTGAAAAACCATATCAACTAGATTTGTTTATAAGAAATTCTAGTAAGGCTGTAGGTAGACAAACTTTCTCAAGGACTTTTCTCCCCATAAATGGCAGATTTGAGATGGGAACGATAGTGTTAATACCGTAAGCAACCAACTGCTTCTTTTTTTTTAGCAGGGGCCAGAAATGACTGCAGTTTTCAGGGCCTTTGGACTATTTCCCAGAAATGAAGGGACATGTTTACTATCAGGTGGAGTGAAGGAAACAGACTGTATCAGCACAGACTTCAGAAATCCCCCACCCCACCCCTAGTGGGAAGTACATCCAGCTGCAAGGTGGAGGAGCTCAAACTGGAGATTATCCTCTTGGAAGTTTGATCATTTACAGGTGCAAAGTGAATTAGCTTAGAGAGCCTTTCTGGCTGTTGATGGTTATCAGTGGGATTGGAGACAATGGGCGTTGTTGATGCCTTTGAACCTTGTTCATTGAAACAAATTAGCAAAACTCCATTGCATTTTTACGTTTGGAGGTAAGCTCTAATGGCATTGAAAAAACCAGGGGGGGGGTTTGTTATTAATCCTATTAACTGTTTTGGAGAACAGAACACGCAGATTATTGCTGCAGCCTTTTATATTATTTCAAATCATTTTCAGAAAAATACCTTTCTCTACTCCTCGTACTACGTAGCACCTGGTTTTTAAACTCCGCACAACTTATCTATTGAAGATCCGTCGTAACAACCTGAGGTTGAAACTTGCCGCCCACTTCCGCTCGAGGGGGGAAGCCCACCGACAACCTCTCTTTTGGTGCCCTGACCGAATCTGCGATATAGGCCCACGCGCCTTCTGCCTTATTTTTTTCACTATTTTAAACCTTCACAGGAGCGATGGTGTCCAGAAACATTAAAAACACTAGAGGTGGACAGAGTTAAACCGTTTCATCATCTAACAGTAGAACACGAATGCATTCTCAAAGTTTATCATTTTCCCCATAAATTATATCATCATAATTTTCATTTTATGCATAGCAACTTTTTTTTTATTTTTGATAAACCATTTTGTTTTAATTTAAAAATAATTTTTAAAACAAACATGATTTTAAACTCTTCTCTCTAATTTACAGATTATAAAATATAAATCCCTCATTTGTAATAAAATACGAACTTCTTAGAAAAAAGATTAAATTTCATGACTACATAATAATGTGACGTATAAAACTGCCACCAGATGGGGCAGTAAACAAAAGAAGATAGAACAGAGTACAGGAGCAGCTGCCAGAAAGATCCTAGTTGGAGGATAGAAAACCATGGCCACCTCAACCCACCCAAGGCAAGATGTGTCTTTGCTGGATCAATTAAATTAGCCTTGAAGCCTGCTGCTGACTTTACTCTGACATACTTCTGGAGAGAAGTATGTCACAGTGTCCCCCCTGAATAAAGCCAGTGCCTCTGGGAGCTCATCAAAGGTGAAACTGTTAGCACCATGGTCCAGAAGACACTGAAACTCACCACAAAGATCAAGACCGACATGAGCAGGGTGTTGGTCGATAAATACAGTCACTCCTAATATACAAGAGCCTTCTAAGGAAAGCAAGCCATTAAGGGAATACCCAGTAGGCTTGTATGAAGGTTTTTTTATTGGTGGTTTTTTATATTAATCAACACTTTTTTTTTTTTGCTTTTGAATTCTATAAACTGTAACAAAAAAGTATTCAGTGTAAATAATTTCATGTTTTAAAATTCAATGTGTCCAAAAATTCGTTTGCATTTATATTTTTTCGTCTGCATGAAATGTCATGCTTTTAATTTTTTCCGGGTAAGCAAGACAAGAAGCAATCGATCAGCCCAATCCCCCATAGTGTACCAGGGCCAGAACAAACGACCTTTGGGCTTTATTCGAATTGTCCCACACTATACAAATTATTTTCACGTCACTCACATCCAAAAGTGCGGGACTATTGTGAGTGAGTAGAATCATTACTGATGCGATTTTCCGGACGCCTGGCACACGTATTATCATGGGCCTGTGCCTGTTGTACTTGAGCCGACCCCCGAGCAAGTACATGGATCACGGAGCGGAGAGAGGTAGCCGGGCGCCCCCATTTATGAGGTAAAATGTTGAATTTATGTTTTAAATTAGGAAAAAAAACATAAACATTTAACCCTTGTAATATGTAGAAAAAAAATTACATTGGAGTATGTTGCGGGTCATTTGACCCGTACTGTGTAAATGCACTCAAAAAACAGAGTCAAGAAAACAGGTTAATAAACCAAAAACAACTTTTATTTTAGTGTTTTATAAAAATATTTACAAAGTGACATACCAATACATATTTTAATTCCCAACTCTATATTTAAGAAATATTAGTCTCAATCTTCTTGCCACCTCCTACCTCGGGGTCAAAATGGACAATTCTCTATCTTTCCCTACACTCTTTCCCCTCTGCCCATGGCTTTTCTTCCACCTTCCTTTTTCTCATCCTGTTTTTCCTTCTCTCTGTTCAGCCTCTCTCTATATTTCCCTTCTTTTCTCTTCGTCCTTTCTTGCCTTATTTCCTTCCTACTTCCTTCCTTTCCCCCTCCCATCTTTCCTTCCTACCTTCCTTCCCTATCCCCTCCCTTCCTCTTTTTCCTTGACCCAAAGATTTGTTCCTCTGAAACCTCCTTATCGTAGGAAAATTGACAATCTGGATCAGCAATAACATGTCCTCTGTGTCCTGAAAAATGGCTCTGTTTTCTGAAATACTACTTCTTCCTCTACATCACTATCCCAGATAAAAAATCTGTGATAAAGAGCCACCTCAGAATGTCATTCTTTGCTGGAGCTCATTTTTGGTGAGTTTGTTTCTAAAGCCTAGCGTACATTCGACAGAGTAACTGGAGACAACTAGTTTCAAAGGCGGCCTTTTTGCAACTGAGAGTAGAGGAGATGCTTCAGTTGCCAAAAATCGGTCCGATGTTGAGGCGGGGGGGGGGGGCCCCCCCGGGGGGGGCCCGGGGGGGGCCCCCCCCCCACCGGGGGGGGGCCCACACCCAGGGGGGGGGGGGGGGGGGGCACCACCACACACAAAAGGAGGGGGAAAAAAAAAAAAAAGGGGGGGGGGGGGGGGGGGGGGGGGGGGGGGGGGGGGGGGGGGGGGGGGGGGGGGGGGAAAAAGGGGGGGGGGGGGGGGGGGGGGGGGGGGGGGGGGGGGGGGGGGGGGGGGGAAGGGTATATATTTTATTATTATTTTTTGGGGGGGGGGGGGGGGGGGGGGGGGGGGGGGGGGGGGGGGGGGGGGGGGGGGGGGGGGGGGGGGGGGGGGGGGGGGGGGGGGGGGGGGGGGGGGGGGGGGGGGGGGGGGGGGGGGGGGGGGGGGGGGGGGGGGGGGGGGGGGGGGGGGGGGGGGGGGGGGGGGGGGGGGGGGGGGGGGGGGGGGGGGGGGGGGGGGGGGGGGGGGGGGGGGGGGGGGGGGGGGGGGGGGGGGGGGGGGGGGGGGGGGGGGGGGGGGGGGGGGGGGGGGGGGGGGGGGGGGGGGGGGGGGGGGGGGGGGGGGGGGGGGGGGGGGGGGGGGGGGGGGGGGGGGGGGGGGGGGGGGGGGGGGGGGGGGGGGGGGGGGGGGGGGGGGGGGGGGGGGGGGGGGGGGGGGGGGGGGGGGGGGGGGGGGGGGGGGGGGGGGGGGGGGGGGGGGGGGGTGGGGGGGGGGGGGGGGGGGGGGGGGGGGGGGGGGGGGGGGGGGGGGGGGGGGGGGGGGGGGGGGGGGGGGGGGGGGGGGGGGGGGGGGGGGGGGGGGGGGGGGGGGGGGGGGGGGGGGGGGGGGGGGGGGGGGGGGGGGGGGGGGGGGGGGGGGGGGGGGGGGGGGGGGGGGGGGGGGGGGGGGGGGGGGGGGGGGGGGGGGGGGGGGGGGGGGGGGGGGGGGGGGGGGGGGGGGGGGGGGGGGGGGGGGGGGGGGGGGGGGGGGGGGGGGGGGGGGGGGGGGGGGGGGGGGGGGGGGGGGGGGGGGGGGGGGGGGGGGGGGGGGGGGGGGGGGGGGGGGGGGGGGGGGGGGGGGGGGGGGGGGGGGGGGGGGGGGGGGGGGGGGGGGGGGGGGGGGGGGGGGGGGGGGGGGGGGGGGGGGGGGGGGGGGGGGGGGGGGGGGGGGGGGGGGGGGGGGGGGGGGGGGGGGGGGGGGGGGGGGGGGGGGGGGGGGGGGGGGGGGGGGGGGTCAGTGGGAGTCGGTGAAGAAGGTGCAGAGGTGGGGATTGAACCCACGACCTTCTGGCCTTAAAGGAATAGTTCACCGTTTTTACATACTGACATATGGACTTACCTTACCTTAGACTAGTTAATACGTACCTGTCTGGTCTTAGTCCGTGCGCTCTGTCATGCAAACGGAGCAAAAACGGGAGCACAACCGCAGCCTCCTCTGTATATTTTGTAGCACCAAAAGGTAGCTCCCGCTAGAAGCTACCAAACTCTCCGCGGACGTAGCGCTCCTAACTTCTCTGCGCACTAACTTCTCTCCGGAGACTTCTCTCTCGCTGCTACTGTGTGTATTACAAGTCACGCTGCTTCTATTGACGGAAGTGAGCGAGAGAGAAGTCTCCGGAGAGAAGTTAGTGCGCGGACGTAGCGCCCCTCAGATTACTACGCCTCACAATATAGTACCCGTTTTATCCGCTGAGAAAATCGACTGTTACATTTCTGTGTTACTATACTTTGCAGTGTAACACGTCACGTAACTATATACATTTAATAGGGAACACTTGGAAGAGTTTGGTAGCTTCTAGCGGGAGCTACCTTTTGGTGCTACAAAATATACAGAGGAGGCTGCGGTTGTGCTCCCGTTTTTGCTCCGTTTGCATGACAGAGCGCACGGACTAAGACCAGACAGGTACGTATTAACTAGTCTAAGGTAAGGTAAGAACATATGTCAGTATGTAAAAACGGTGAACTATTCCTTTAAGGCCAATGCTCTACCAACTGAGCTACTGTCGCCCCTGTGTGACTGCAGTGTGGTGCAGTCGGAGTGAAATACTGATGAATGTGAACAATCCCACGTTAGAGACTGTTTTAAATGAGGCTGAAGTAAAGTATGTGGAGTGTGTGAGCTGTGGAAGTGACAGAAGTGACAGCAAACGGTGGTAATGAGTATTTATTCACATGTGTTTTTCCAATCATCTTATTCTTGACGATCCGTGCAATCATACATTGAATAATGTCAGAATATACAGGATTTTTATTTTGCTTCTTTATAAAGTCAGAGTGAATTTATTTCAGTAAAGAGTTATTGATCACTTATTGTGTGCTGTGTGTGTGCAAATGTAGCTGTGATTCTGTCGACCGCTCTCTTCACCAAACACAGAGCGGAACACGGCAAACCGCAGAGAAAACCACACACCACAAATATAATTAAAAACAAATGATGCATGTGTGCACACATGTGTGATGTGTGTGTGCAGCTGTGGATACACAGATCTGTGTGTGTGTAGCTGTGTATACACAGATCTGTGTGTGTGCAGCTGTGAAGACACAGGTCTGTGTGTGTGCAGCTGTGGAGACACAGGTCTGTGTGTGTGCAGCTGTGGAGACACAGATGTGTGTGTGTGCAACTGTGTAGAAACAGGTCTGTGTGGGTGCAGCTGTGTAGAAACAGGTCTGTGTGTGTGCAGCTGTGTAGACACAGGTCTGTGTGTGTGCAGCAGTGGAAACCGAGATTTATGCACGATCAATAACAACCTCTCGCAGAACTCCCAGAATTCTTTGCAACAACACTCACAGCATGGAGCAAGAGCAGCAGCAGGAGTTTCTTTGGTTAATTGTCTTGAAGGTTTCAGATTAGCTTTCTGTAGATGTGATAGCGATGATCAGCAAGAGTCATGTTTATTTATATAGCGCACATCACAGACCAAGGTCACACACAGAGACAGAGACAGTGTTTTCTCAGACCGTTCACAATCCACTCACTCTCTTTAGAGTCATTTCATTTCTTTTGAATGCACTGGAAACGGCAGCAAGTCCTAAGTAGCTCAGTTCTGTTTCTGCAACAACAGGATTTTATCTTTACTCTTTTCAATGTTCTGTGATTATCTGTGATTTGAATGCCTTCTTTGAGGGTTTCTCTCTCGTTTGGTTCAGCACTTTGAGTTTCCTTGTGTATGAATTGTGCTATACAAATAACTTGATTTGAAACAGTTGTAATTATTGTTTTCCGTTCTTTTTTCCGCCTGAGATGTTGTTCATGGTTTTACACTGCGCTCCAGACCAGAGCACAGATGATTCATGGTCCGAAAAAGCGAATCAAGAGAAAAACCTCTGCTGCTGTGACCTACAGTCCTGTTGCATTTTCATTTTATTGTTGATATTTTCAAAAAATGATGTATTCATTTGTTGTGTTTGTTTGGATGGATGTGCTCCTGCTGCTACTGGACACCTGCATCAATACAGCATCTATCCATCTAATTAACAGCTGATTAAGTGCTAATTACTAACTACCGTAACCTTAACCTTAACCCACAGGGAAAGCCTCAGCAATTGGTTAGTTCAATGTTAAAGACCATGTACAATAAATACTAATAAGTGCTTTATAAACACTAATTAACCATAAATTATACATTAATTAACCCTTGTATTATGTTGAAAAAAAATTACATTGATTATGTTGCGGGTCATTTTGACCCGAACTGTGTAAATGCTCTCAAAACAGTCAAGAAAACAGGTTAAACCAATAAAAACTTTATATTAGGTTATATAAATATTTAGAAAAGTGTCCTACAATAAATTTCTTATTCTAACGCTATATTAAAGAAAAATTTAGTCTAATCTTCTTGTCCTCCTCTCGGGTCAAAATGACAATTCTTCACTCCTTCTTTCCTCCTGTCATGCTTTCTCCTTCCTTTTTCTCATCCTGTTTTCCTTCTCTCTGTTCATCCTCCTATTCCCTTCTTTTCTCTTCCTTCCTTCCTTCCTTTCTCCCTTCTTTCCTTCCTACCTTCCTTCCTCCCTTTCTCTTTCCTTGACCAAAGATTTGTACTCTGAATCCTCCTTATCGTCGGAAAATTGACAATCTGGATCAGCAATAACACTGTCCTCTGTCTCTGAAAAATCCTCTGTTTTTGAAATCTCTTCCTCTACATCATTATCCCAGTTAAAAATCTGTGATAAAGCCTCCTCAGATGTCATCTTTCTGGAGCTCATTTTTGGGGAGTTTGTCTAAAGCCTAGCGTACATTGACAGAGTAACTAGAGACAACTAGTTGCAAGGCGGCTTTTGGCCGCTGAGAGTAGATGATGGAGATGATCAGTTGCCGAAATCGGTCGATGGGAGCGCTCTTACAACTGGAGATAAACAGTCGATCTCCGGATTCAGTTGGTTGCCCGTGTTCTACTTTTCTGCAACTAGTTATACTCAGATCCGGAGATATCACCCGATGTGCGCGCTCCTAATAGATCCATGGCACGCTCCAACATGTGTGTATTGCGCGCCCTCCACAGTTCATGCCAGAAAACACACTGTAGTTGAGGCCAGTTGCTGTCGATGTACACGCTGTTATTCCCGAGACTGCCCTGCTACTAGGAGATTGTCGATGTGTGCGGGGCAGCAACTAAAAGGGGACGGATATGAGTTGCCAGTACGATGTACGCTAGGCAAAAGAGATGACATGAGAACAGTAACAAGGACAAGTGTGAGAAAGTTCCCTCTCTTCACACACCTGGCTCTGGGTCTCAGAGGCAATCAAAATACAATGTCAAAGAGACATGTTTTTTTTGGATCTGAACAACTATTTACCCACATTAAAGCGTCTGGGTCAAAATGACCCGCAACATCGTCTTTGTATACAAACTCTGCACAGACATTCCATTACACATCAAAGTGTCCAGATTTTACACATCAGTTCATGACCCTAGATGAGAAAAAGTCACCAGATTTCAGCAAGAAAAAGAAAGGATAACCAGTACTTTGATCAACACAAAAACTGAAATGGGTCAAATTGACCCTTAACATAATACAAGGGTTAAGTATTTAGCTGTTCATTAGTAAGGGCTGAACTAAAGTGTGATCCATGAATTCAGTGGTGGGGAAACCGAAGCACCCGGAGGAATAAGTCCATGTGAAAAGTGTATTTATTAATATTCTTTGTAAATGTATTTTTAAAACAGATATCACACATTTTCTTTAACACCGATACATCCAGACTATTTTTCAGGCTTTTAGTGGTATGAAAAAGTAGAGCACCTGGAGGAAACCTACGCAGACACAGGAAGAACATGCAAACTCCACACAGAAAAAGCCCCATCTGGATCCGACTTCACCTCAAAATGAAACATCCTCCAAATAAATCACATGTGTTTCTATTATTCCAGTTCAGAGTAAATCATTTTCAAAACCAACGCTGACCTTTGAGCAAACGAACGAGGCCCGACACAAAGTCAAAGTGAGATTTACAAATGAAATAAAGCCTGAAGGTCAGACGCCGTTTTAACAGCCATTAAAAATATTTACAAAAAAACATTTGCTAGTTTATTCTTTCATAGTTCGTCCCCGATCAAAACTGCAACAGATAAGACTTTAGAAACCATGGCCTAAGTGACACTTGGTCAATTCATTTTTGTCGTCGTGAGGACTTTTGATCGCTTAAAAACAAAATAAACAGGGAAAAAGCATTCAATTCATTCTTTTCAAATCAGAAAACGTAGGGCAAGGCGAGTTTATTCGTATTGTACAGTACATACACAAGGCAACTCAAAGTGCTGAACAAAACAAGAAAGGATACATTACAATAACACCAGGCATTCAAACATTAAAGAAGAGTAAAGATACAAACCCACCTGTCTCACATTTTCAGGAAGACTGTTCCAGATTTTAGATGAATAGATGCCTCATGTTTAATCCTGATTCTGGGACAAGCAGGAGGCCAGTCCCTGTGCTCCTCAGAGTCCCAGCAGGAGGCCAGTCCCTGTGCTCTTTAGAGTCCCAAGTAATTTAGGTAAAGTACTTTAGTGCGAGACCGTGGAGAGACTTGTAACAAAAGTATTGTAACAATAAAGTCAGGACTCGAGCTGCAGTGTTTTGAAAATGTACTGCAGCTGTCAACTGAAGAAGAGAGACAAAAGACTCCCTCAAACTAGGAGAATATGAGCGGTTGGGCCGATTGTAAGAACTCATTTCAACACAAATCCAGCGCTGCCTGGGGAGGAGTGGCCCACATAGACAGAAGTGGCCCACATAGACAGAAGTGGGACAGAGCAGAGACAGAGTCAAAGCCACGAGATGTTATTAGCGGGAGGTCATCTGGATCATTCTCCCTGTGCCATGACGGCTGATCACAGGCAGCTGCCAGAGCTGGACTGCGGTCGGAAAGTAAGAGACCAAGATACAGTTTATAGCGACCACTTGAAGGGCAGGGCCTGGTTAGTGCTCTGATGGGAGACCTCTAGGAATACCAGGTGCCACATTGGGGCGGCTGCGGCTGTAAAGTGCCAAACTGTGGTTGTGTCCTTAGGCAAGACACTACCCCCACATTAGAATGAGTCTGGTGTGTGTGAATGTTTGGTGGTGGTGGTCGGAAGTGGCCAATGGCACATACTGGTTGCCTCTCTTCTGCAGGTGTGCCCCAGGGCAGATGAGGCCACTGTAGTTATCAGCAGTGAATTAATAGTGACAAAAAAATAGGAAATAGGAAAGTGCTCATGGATGAAGTTTTTGCTCCAACTCTAAGTTTTTGACTTACAATGAAAAGTAAACTCCTCTCGTTCAGTAACCATTTGTGTTGAGGGGGACAAAAAGGGTATTTACAGACATGGCAGGATCACAGTGATATAAGTCCTAACAACTGACCAATCCGTTTGCAACAGGTCTGCCCCTATTATGGCACAAACGCTAAGGGCAAGCCGGAGCTCCCGGAGGAAACCAATGCAGGCATGGTTAGGTACCTGCTTACTGAGAAGTGATAGTGCTAACCACTGAGCCATCCTGCTGCCCGTGGTTTTAGAGTGATTCATATCCTGCATTGTACAGTGCAAACTCATGTTTGACACAGGTGATTTGTAAGGCAGGAAATTTGGCACACATGGAGAAGCACAAGCATGTTGTATTATCAAACCACTTCAGATCAAGTTTTAGATATCGATCAAAATGACATTTTTTATGATTTTGTATTGCCCTAAAGCACAACAGCTGTCGTCACGGAAGACTTCACACAGTTGTTAATTTGTTAACAACAGACGAGAACAGTTCAAACACACAGGAGCCATTTGTTCATAGGGAGTGTCCATAATAAGTGTTCTTTTGGGCTAATTCAGCTTCATTTACACTAATTTTCTTTTATGTACACTGTCGCCGTCAAATAAACAAAGTCCTGGATCATCACCACTGTCCTTTAGCCTCCAACAAGAAACAACTCAGAAAACCACTTCTAAATCCCTCATGTTGCAGGAGATACATGAGAAAACATGGACAGGCAACAGATCCTGGTCAAAACATGTTCCTGTTCTTAGGTCCCTGGTATCCAACTGCATGGTCTGGTTTTGATGACATCACAAGCTCAAGAACTAACTTTGTCCCAACAATAAACATCAAGTCCACGTACTTTTTCATATCCCTCACTTTGCAGCCAGTACAACTGATGGTGATTACAGACGTCAGGACCATAAAACCTGCTGAAGTTTTTGCAATCACGGAGAAGGCGTTAAATCTGCACCGAACCAAAGCCGCGGCTGCTTCACTGAGGCCTGATTACAGCCGCAGACGCCGGACACAACGCTGATTGCTGCAGCTGTTTCTCCAGGATCAAGAACTGCATTCAAAAAACTTTAAAAGGTACGCAATATAATTTACTGTATATTTAGAGTCTACTCACAGATTAAATTATGTGGACACTGCAGCTCACACATAACATCTCTGCCGCATTATGACTTCAGCTGTAGTCTGTTCATTGTTATTCACCCGCTGTCCCATTGTCTGTTTCATGGCATGATGATGGGACCCCTGAACCCGGCCCCCTCCATCTGCCCCTGTGGACTGTCTCCTCTGACCCGCCTGGTAGCTGCCTCAGTCCTGTATCGTGTCTGGGCCTCCTCAAGGTTTCTCACTTTTCTCCCATTGGGCTTTCAGAGTTGTTCCTCTGATGCAGGAGTCTAAGGACTGTGGTGTTGATCCAGGACACTCCACATTTTACCACATTTATAAACAGTGGTCTCTGCACCTTCTGGACCAACGGCTCTGTGTGCTTTCTATTATTGCATTTCTTGTGTTTGAACCGTTTGGTTGAACTCTCTAACCCCACATAGAGAGGCCAGATGTACGGACAGAACCATATTTTTTTCTCAATTGGATCTATAGTCTTATTTGTTTGATCTGCTAAATTGTTTAACATAAAATTACCTCATTTTGGCAGATGTGTTTTGCTCCTGTGACCGTGGCTCCTCTCCTAATCTTTCACATTCCGTTGGCCAAGGCCGAAGTCAATGATGGTACTCTTCTTCAACACAAATCTCACACAAATTCACCCCACCCCTCGCTCCCCTCTCCACTGTCCCTCCCTCTCTAGATGATTCTCTGATTTTTATTTACAAATTGACAGCTTTGTATGGTCCTTTGAGATAAATTACAAAACTACAGTTGTGATTTAGGGCAGTACAAGAAATTGTATAGAATGAAGTAGAGTAAGAATTATGGAAACAGGACTTCAAATCACATCCCACCAAGAAAAGATTAGATTATGACAGAATAACCTATTACATGCACTGCTCGCTTAATTCACATTCAGATCATAATTGTAGCTAGCAGCACAGAGCCATAAAAACCAGGCTACGTACAGTCTTAGACTCTGTGTTAACCTTCAAGACTCTGTGTGAACAGAGGGACAGCTTAACTGCATGTAATTATGGTTTGGTGGAGACGCCGGCCCCATCGCAGCCGAGAGCCCATAATAACAGGATTACAATGTACACTTGACTTGTTCTGTGCACGCGCCTTATTAAAAACCCATTTGGAATATTAACACGCTCGGACCACTTTTTGCCTTTATCGGCAGTAAATGATGGCATTAGGCTTATCCCTCCGCTCTGATTTATAAGCTCCGCAGAAAATCAAAGAAATACTCTGATGATCGAGTGTCAGCCAAGTGTCCCTGAATCAAATGGAAACCAATGGAGTGTGTTTTAATGTATGTACTGATGGGCTGTAGCTAATGCTGTGGGTTTCTCCTTTAAACCCACAGCATTAAAGGAGAAGACTTCTGTCGCTTTCTCTTTCCACAAACATGACAATGGCAGATTAAATAATATAAACGTAAAGCTGGTATGTTTGTGACCACTATTTGAACAGGAGTTTTTTGTTTGTAATTACCAGTTATCAGAATCTTTGTCCAAAATCCAACTGTAAGGAAACTCTTTATTATTTTAAAGTTTATTGGGAAGTTTCTGGATTGTTCTTACTGTGGTCCGGTGTGAGGGCAGAGGGACCGGTCCGATCTGTTTGGATGTGGATGGTTGGCGCTCAGCTGAAAGGGCATAAAAGCTGTGTATCTTAAAGCTGCATTACCTCACTTTATTTTTGTATTCATTACAAAAATTCAATCCATATCCATGCAATGCATTGGGAAATACGTCTTTTTGAAGAAAAAGTAGCGCAGATTTGTGCTGGCGTGTCATTTTATTTTAGATCGAGTTTTCAATTAATATGATCAACAAGGAAGATCATTTGTTTCGGGACCAGATTGTGACCAATCACAGCAGACCACTGGTCCCACTTTCTTGAGAAAAGCTACAGGTCTCTCTGTCGTTAGCACAGACAGGTGAGGTAAACAAGCGGCGGAGGCTAACCTGAAGCTTCCTGTGTCTTCGTTACAGGTTACTGCTTACACAGGGAAACAGCCATCCAACGGAAAGTCTCTTTCCTCCGGGCTTCCCGGTTCAATCATTCTATGGTTACACCATCCACGTGCAAATGTGCGATCCATATTGTGAGACGTGAGCTCCGTTTACAATTAGCACGTGAGCACAGGCTGAGCGGGAGGGGGGGGGGGGGGGGTAGTGGGGGGGGGGCGATAGCTTCGTGAGTGCAGGGAGGGGGAGCAGAAAGAGCGAGGCCAGCGCTCACATTCTAAAATTTCACAAAGTGAGTTAGTGCAGCTTTAATATGATCTTTATGAATTTGTCTGTGCTCAATGTTTTGTATGTTTTTGGCTCCTACAGCACATACATAAAGTGTATGTGCACTTTATGCACATACAAAGTATGTGCATAAAGTAGGGCACAAGCATCAGTGCGAGCTTTCATTCATACAGCTAAAGCTGCTTCAGCAACCATGTGTGTTCTGTGTGTGTCTCTCTGTGTGACTGCGTTCATGTGTATCTGTATTTCTGTGTGTGTGAGTGAGTGAGTGGACCCAAGCAGACTGAGCCACTCTTTCCCTCACAGACTGTGACCAGATTTAGTCTTGGTCCAGGTTTTTGTCACACAGACTATTGGCTCCGATATATTTTCTCAAAAACAGCAGAAAGTGTTGAATCCAGCTGTAACTAGTGTAAATGTGACGCTCACAGCCGTTGTCCGTAAATAAATACACTTGACATTTTTAAATAATGTTTTTGGTTACATAAAACATAGCATTTATAATATTGGGCGTCCTCTGAACTAATTACAGCAGTGCAGATACCAGAGAGAGACCAGAGAGAGACCAGAGAGAGAAACCAGAGAGAGAGATCAGAGAGAGAGAGATCAGAGAGAGAGAGACCAGAGAGAGAGACCAGAGAGAGACCAGAGAAAGAGCAGAGAGAGACCAGAGAGAGACCAGTGAGATAAACTTTTAGTTTGCTGATCTAAAGATGTGACAGAAGTGAATAATACAGTGTAAACTAGAACCAAGAACCAAACCTTTTCAGAGGAACATATTTCATTTCACAGTTCTATAGTTTGTGGGTTAAAGTTTGTTAAATTTGCTTTAATCTGGGATAGGACCGCAGCCTTATGTGTATTTTCCATATAAATAGAATGATAGAATTTGTCTCATAACTTTACTTTGGCTCTTCATCTATTGTTTTGTTTTGTCTTTAATTGCATTTTCAAATCTCGTAATGAATGACTTTATAAAATGCCTGTTTAATCGACGTATCATCCACAAAACAAGTTTCTTTCATGTGGTTTATAGCTGTGGGCCTGAACACAGCTGGGACAAAGCACAAGGACACCTCTTTGTCTCCTCTGCTCCCTGGACATTCCATCATCAGCCGATCATCTTAAAATACCTGCGAACATACCCAGGCCTCTTCCATATCTCGTCTTTGGGTTATTTCTGTCTTGTCAGTGGCTATCGGCGTCCACCATCTTGTGCCTATGGTCCCCTCCGCTCATTGGTGATCCATCTTAGCTGCTCTCTCTCGCCTCACTCACGCTACTGTACCTGCCGCTGCCTTATCCTAATGGAATCTAAATGACTGGTTTTGTCCCAAGCTCGAGGCCCTTAAAACATGCCATTCGAAGATCTTGCGCTAAAAAGGCAGCGAAAGAGATGTTCTGGTGCTTGACACAACATGAAATTGTTTGCAGAGTCATATTTGTGGTGCAGGTGAGAATCCTTGGTCTACAGCCTCAGTCCTAGGTCTACAGCCTCAGTCATGGATCTAAAGCCTCAGTCATGGATCTACAGGGTGTCCGTCAGTGAGAGCATATTCCTCTCTAAATATGGGCCTCCCGGAGGTTTCTCACTTTTTTACCCCAGTTTTCCTTTTTTGAGTCATTCCTTGCATTTATGCACTGCAAAAAAGTCATGAGAATAAGATTCAGCTCTTGCCACGGTCAAGAAAATGTCAAATTTGGCAAAATAATTGAATCTTAAAAACAAGTTTGAGATACATTCTGCCTTAAAACCACATTCCACCAATGGGACAAAGCAAAATGATCTTGTTTTAAAAATATATAGAAATGTCTCTCTTGGAATGAGAAAATAAAACAACAGTTCTTTAATTTGTCTAATTGTCTTTGTCCCATTGGAGAATCTGATTTTAACACAGAATGTTTCAGATTAAGAAAACCATTTGATTTTTCAGCTGGTTGGACAGTGTTCATCCCTATCGCCTCTGTTTGTTTATTATTGTGTTCAAACTATGTGATTTTCTGATCTGTTATGGATGAATCAATAACTTTGTACAGGTCTATAAGACGACTGCTGCTGTTATTTAAGGTTAAACAAAAATATATTGAATTGAGGCGTTACAGCATAAAAAAGGATCACAGTATAGAGCAGTGTTGTCCAAACCAGTGATTCCGAGTCTTCAGTCTGTAACGAGATGTGGGTGGATGGGAGTCGATCAAAACAAACACTTCTTAGCCCTAATGAACCAATGGAAATAGAAACATCCATGACTCTATCAAAACTTTGACTAAACGAATGAAGTCCATAAAAGTGTGTCCGTTTAATCTGCTTTTTCAGATCAAATGAGACGCTTCCCGCTGATACTGTAGTACAGCTGTGTGATTGGCAGCGCAAAACTTCACTATACGTAAGTTTTAAAGTGCAGTGGTTTTTTGAAGAGCTACTGTATGTTTGATTTCACAATGGGCATGATCGAGAGTGGTGTTATCGGTGGAAAGAGTTTGATAGACAACGTGAGAAAGTAGAGTGAAGCAGGATTTGAGGGACTAGCATCGTCGCTTCTTTTCAGTTCAATTCAAAACAATTTATTCTTGTATCCTCCTAAATCACAACAGTAGTTATCTTGGAGGACTTTACACAACTGTCTATTTGCCAACACGGATCAGAGAATCAAACCGTTCAAAGGAAATGAAGTGATAAAATTAAACGGCCCTTGCCGCACTGCACAAAGGAGGGGGTGCCGCCGCGCCACGGTTTGCTCCCGTAGCCGTAGAACAGTGTCCGTGAAATTGCAATTAATATGATCAGTTGATTTGGCCCCCCAATGTAAAACTTTGGCCCAGTCTGTAGGGCGCAAAATTGTAATGAATATGATCAGTTGGTTCGGATTCCCATGGAAAACTTGAGGAAAATGTGTACAGAATTTTGTGGCTCTACGACAAACTTGACCTCGGACCCTCTCCCATAGGCACAATGTGGACTGACTTTTGTAGGGTGCGCTGTTGCAGCATTTTTTTAGTCCCACTAAAATAACCACCAAAACATGTTTTTGCTGGTTCTGAATTTTGGGCAACATTTTGCAAGTTTTTATGCATGTTCAGGGGGTGAAATTAAGGGTCAAAGTGCAGAATATTTTTTCAAAAGTCTCAGAGCAAAAACAATATCGGTTTCAATGGCACATAATACATTATTTCAAAGCGTTTGAGTTTTGTTGAGTGACGGGCACTGACCCGTCCGTCACGCACCGCGACCCTTGCATTCACCATTGTGAAAGCAATAGGCCCTTACCCCAGTCTAAATACATAGAGCTGTTGGGCCAAAAGGAGCAGAGACCATATTCCATGAATGTGGTTGAATGTCCTGGATCATCACCACTGTTCTTTGATCCTCATGCATCGGCAAGAAACAACTCTTGGGTTAGATTTCACCTTCAGACAGGGCCTTTCTGAGTGAATTTTGCATGTTCTGACAGTGTATGCTCCAGTTTACTGTATTTAAGTCAGCAGAAACATGTTGATGATCACCCTCTGTCCATCCTGAACAGACTTCTTCAAACGCACACATTTGTGCCGGAGTCGGTGCCACAGTGAAGTCAATAGGAGTCTCATGTGTGAGATTATTTAATATATTGTGGATTAAAGGATTACCAGGACCACAGGCGAGTTTGAGCCATTTCCGCAACTTGAATCTTTTGACCTTCAACAAACCGCGTTAAAGAGAACAGTAGTTTCACAATTACTCCTTGGCATTGATTAGAGCAGTTTTTGCGTTTTTCCTTCAAAGTGGAGGATATTTGGCCCAACAAATCCGGCCCTACAGGAGCCGGATGGACCACACCTCTACAGGAGCCGGATTGGCCAGATGGACCAGACTTCTACAGGAGCCGGATGGACCAGATGGACCAGACTTCTACAGGAGCCGGATGGACCAGATGGACCTTGCTCAAACCTTCTGCCAATAGTCAACAACAACAACTGAAAGATTTAAGTCCTGGCCCTGACCTAGTCCCAAGCTGGTCATAAGTGTTCGTAAGATGTAATATGGAGACATATAGTAAGACTCAATGAAACACGGAATACCAGAGTGGATACTTAGAAGGAAGTCTTCATGTTGAAAAATGAAGGCGATCTGTCTTTATCATTAACAAAAGCTCCTTATAAATAAACACCAGGAAGAGGTTGACGAGTTATTTTAACTAAAGGTCCTTTTGTGGAAACCAGCTCAACTTGCTTCATTACTTGTCATATGGTGGCCTGGAATGAACTGAATAATGTTTGTCTTGCTCCACTTCGACGTCAGCAGCTGCCATATGATCTTTTTGGGATTTCCAGGGTCTGCATTTAGCTCTTAGACCTGACCCTTCTGACCCAAAAACACATTCTTACAAAGATCATTAAACCGTTTTGTTTCTACCAGACATTGGATTAACTGATAATAAGAATCAACTTTTGACAACTTCTGCAAACACGCTTAAGTTCAAAACATTTTTACCAATACTCAAATTCAAGTCTCGTTCAACTAATTCCCCTTCTGTGATGTACCTGCTGGTCACTGACGCCTACTGCGTGTTTAATAATACAAAGTAATTGCTTACAGTTTGTGTTCCTGTGTACAGGAATGCTGTGGGGGATGTGAAAAGAAATCATAAATAACACAAATCTCTGCTGCAAATCAATACTGTGGCTGTGAAGAAGATTTAGGACACTACCTCCATTCAAACAAGGAGATCCATTTATATTTGGGTGCTTTAACTCAGGCTCTGGTTTTTAAGATTTAGATTCATTTTATTCGTCATTTGCAGAAAAACACATTGGAAAACATGTGCGGCAGGCAGATACATACATAAACAAACTCAAAACAAACAACTGTCACTGTGAAACAATTGAAACAGCTTGTGGAAAGAAGCTGTTAGCATTTTAGCATGTTAGCACATCCAGATGTCCTGCATCTCAGCAAACGATATATTCTGTCAGAGGGAAGAAGCTGGAACAGGTTAGAGATACAAAAAACAAGTTCACAGTGTCATCCAGCCAACTCATCCACCGTAGGCTGCACTTCCTTGTAAAGCGCAGAACCATTGACTTTTGTTTGAATCCTGTTAACGCCACTAATGTGGCTGAATGATCGCTATTATTCAGCCAACTTCAGCTTTGTCATAGCATAATGATCAGCTCAGAACAGCCTGAATCCAGTCAGAACAGTCTCTGGAGTTGTCGGTCCTTGAACAAGCCTGGTGAACTAAAGTGGCCCTCTGACTAAAAGGTTTAAGTTAGGGTTAGGTAATGTTCTTTAGTGCAAATAGATATAAACCAATACTTCTGGAATAGAATTATGTTTTTCTCTGAATATTTGGTTTGAAGAACTGCAACATTTATGGGCATTTTGGGACAGTGGTCCCGCTCCCTATGGACAAATTTTTTTTGTGTTTGTTGTTATTGCATTTCCTGTGTTCAAACTGTTCTCTAATCTGTTGCTGGTGAATCGACAACTTTTTAATTTCCTCTGAGGCGACCCCCGAGTTAATTTTAGAATTGTTCTTTTGTATGTTTTTCTGTTTCTATGGACAGCTCCTGTTGTTTGTCCCAGCGCCTGCCTTAACATTATGTGCATGTCAGGTGTGTAATGACTGGGATTGCTATTAGCTTTGCTTCTATTTCCATTAGCATACGACCTGAGTAGGCCTGATTAGCGCTGGCATCACCGATTAGCTTGACTAATGGAACCAGTACTGCTTATGTCATTAAGAGTGTTGCCTCGATTCTTTCTGATTGCTTTTAAATGTACAAACTAAGGTAATTTACAGACATGGGTCAACAGTATTACCGCTGGAACCAGGGCCGAGTGAATAGACGGTTGTGTCAAGAACAGCAGCTAAGCATCAAAGTTGTTAGCGGTGAGGTCTCCTGCTGGTTTACAGGCTGTAATACAATCACCACTGAACCTGGGGTTTCATTACCAGAGAGTATAGAGCGTGTTTTACTTGATTCTGAGTTAATGAGAGGCTATGTACGACCTTTTACTGAATACCGTCTATCAGAACGACTTTTCATGGATGTTGTGTTCATTTTAACCTCTTCCGTCTCTGCGTGGATCTACTTTTCTGACAGAAGGGTGGTAGGATTCTCAATTTCTATTTTCAATTTGTTTTTTTTGGTCCTGGATCACAATAGGTTATTGTGTCATTACTTTCAACCGCTCTGTTTGTACCTAAAGTAAGAATAATCAAGAAACAAGAAAGCATCTGATTGGTCCATCCTAAACTGGCTCGTATCTGGATTTACAAAGAGAACATCAGAATAAATCCTAATACCATAGACAGCAATAAATGCAAGTCCGCAGGAACAGTTCCCTATTGGGCTTCGTTGAGCTAGCTGGTTAGCATTGCATCGTCCATCTATATACAGTCCATGGCCTCAAGTAGTAAAACAAGTGAAGCAGGCTGCAGTCTAAAGCATCACATAGACTCAGATAGATAGATAGATAGATACTGTATCTTTAGATCATCTGAAACACATATAAGGTAAGATTAGATAAGATACACTTTATTGATCTAACACAGGAGAAATGTACATGTCACATCCAGCATGGATAGAAACACTCAAGATTGTGCAAAAGAAAGAAATGTGCAAACATGTTAAATGCAAGGTATATATTATGGACAATAAAAAGTGACAATCAAGAAACAGTGTCCATACTAGTCCAGGGGGCTCTGTGGTATACGAGATCTATGAGATTACGAGGACAAAGTTACATTCACCTCAGCTGTGAGCATATACAGATGTTGCATAAGGTTAAAGTCCATCCTCTGTGTTGGATTAAGATTATAGTTAATACATACCAATACAAGCACCTACGAGAAATGCAGGAGTCCAGCAGCAGAAACACATCCAAACAAATAAACACACGATTCTAAAACGTACGTCATTAAGGATAGTAATTGACTAATACGTTGTGAATGTCGAACTCAGAGAGGCCTATTGTAAAGTCTTATGGCAGAAAGAACAAAGGATTTATTTTACATGTTTTGCGTTGGCATTGTTTCTTTTCTTGTTTTGTAAATCTCTATCTTTAGCACAATAAAGAAGCAAGTAAAACATCTCTAAATTTAGCATAAAAAAGCATAATAGCATGATGAATGTAGTCCCTTTTGCTTCAGTCGTAGATATTTCCAGTCTCTCCTTGAGTGCGGTCACAGCGGGCCACAGCGGGCCACAGCGGGTCACGTTAGCTCACATAAAGCACGACCCGTTTGCCTCCAGCGCAGAGAAAACGAGGAGAATTTAAAGTTGCTTCTCCTTGGGACGATCAATGTGTTTAGCGATGGACTTTTGTTTGAGTAGACGCCAACTGTGTTAATGTTTTTCTAATGCACTCCTCGATGGAAAAGGACGATTGGATTTTCTTTGTTTTCACACAATAAATCTGCCGACTATGATTACTGCTGAGAGGAAAGAAGAGACACGAGATTCTGGGTTTGCAACTGATTACAGACAATTTATACGGTTTATGTTCGAGTATGTGTGGAGGAGGAGTAGGAGTAGAAGGAGAAGTAGTAGGAGCAAAAGTAGAAGTAGGAGCAGTAGGAGTAGAAGTAGTAGTAGTAGTAGGAGTAGAGTAAGAGTAGGAGTAGAGGTAGTATTAGTAGTAGGAGTAGTAGTAGGAGTAGAAGAAGGAGTAGAAGTAGTAGTAGTAGGAGTAGAAGTAGTAGTAGGAGTAGGAGCAGTCGGAGTAGAAGTAGTAGTAGTAGAAGTAGTAGTAGTAGAGTAGGAGTAGAAGTAGTAGTAGGAGTAGTAGTAGGAGTAGGAGTAAGAGCAACAGTAGGAGCAATAGAAGTAGAAGTAGTAGTAATAGGAGTAGGAGTAGAAGTAGTAGTAGGAGGAGCAGGAGCAGTAGGGCGTTGGAGCAGTAGAAGTAGTAGGAGGAGGAGTAAGAGCAGGAGTAGTAGGAGTAGCAGTAGTAGGAGTAGCAGGAGTAGGAGTAGCAGGAGTAGGAGTAGTAGTAGGAGTAGTAGTAGGAGCAGGAGCAGTAGGATTAGAAGTAGTACTAATGGGAGTAGAAGTAGTAGTAGGAGGAGCAGGAGCAGTAGGGTGTTGGAGCAGTAGAAGTAGTAGGAGTATGAGTAGTAGTAGGAGTGGCAGTAGGAGTGGGAACCCGGAGCACATGGAGGAAACCTAGACACGAGGAGTTCTTTATGAATACTGTTTTTATTATTATTGACATTCATTCAGAAGATCCTTGAGCTTAGATGGAACTAAAATCAGCTCTGTTTATGACAAAACAAGTTCCTTTTTAGTTTCTTTTTCATCGGTTCCAACTCTTCCAAACCCCAGCACCAGTATGAGCGCACACTGGATTCAGACTCGGATGATTTTCCATTTGCAGTAAAACCCCATTGGAATACATGTGCGAAAGTCCCCAGTGTGCACCGGACTAGTACATACCGGTAAATAAAAGGTAAAAAGCACAAGAGTAGAGGTCAGAAGATAATTTGTCAACGCTGCAACGATTTGAATCTCCCTGTGGCCCGCATGCAGACGGGACCGTGCACCTCTGTTTGAGAACCTCTATTACAAACCATTATCTTGTCATTACTAGACCAGCGAGCGTGACAGTCGAGCTAATGAAGACTGATGACCCACAGCGTCTAAATTAAAGAGGACAAAAATGCACTGCACTTGAAGGAGATTCATATAATATTTGGAGTCTTAGCAAAACAACGGCGGCGCAGATAAAAATGATCAATAATAAACTAGACTGGTGAACGAGTGATGTCACATGTCAGGAACTGGCTTGAGGCATGGAGGTAGAAGCACTGTGGCCTTCAGTTCTGTTCAGAGTGATGTCTTTAGAGAGTATTGGGTGACCTTGGTCTGGAAAATGCGCTATACAGATAAAAATGACTTACTACTTACTTTTTAAATTCATGTCTCTGTGAGAAATCACCATTGTCAGTGTTCGTTTATGGCGCAGAGAACAGAGGACAATTAGACAAAAGTTGAATCGTGTGTGTATATATGTGTCTCTGCGAATGTGTGTGTGTGTGTGTGTGTGTATGTGTGTATGTGTGTGTGTGTGTGTGTGTGTATTTTGCTCATCAAAAAACAGATCCAGAAAATAATAATAATAATTGGTTTTATACAGCGCTCTTCTAGAGACTCAAAGAAGCGAATCCTCCTCTCAGTGGTTAGTACTAAATAAATGATTCCACCTGCTCTTACGCGTGTTCTCACAATTACCTGAAATTAAGAAACATAATGTATATTTAATGCTTAGATTACTGCATAAAAGCCTTTACATTAACATCAGAAGTCTCTCTCTCTCACTCTCCATATGAATCAAACTCAATGAATCTCTTTGAATCTATTTTTATATACACACATAATGCGCATTAATGATTCAACCAATCAAAAGGCATCTCCAGTCGTGTGACTTCAGAGCGGTTTCTTTGCACACTTCATCTTTCATTCATGACTCATACGAACCCGGCATAGCGATGGACAAGTGTGAGCATTGAACCTCTCACCCTCCGGTCTAAAATATGTACGCAGCGATCGTTACGACACGAGAGACGGAGCCCTAAGTGCACGCTATCGACTGCTCCGCGTCAATACTCAGACATGCTACATGCTAACGCCGCTACTGTCAGACTCTGTCAATATTTATATCTGCAAGGATCCGGCTGCCATCAAAACACAATGACAAGCAGCCGTGATCTATCATTCTATCAGCAGGAAGAGAGGACCTGAGGGGGAGGACGGGGAGGCATACAGGGAGAAGGGGGAGGGAGGGGAGACAGGGGTAATGGATCATTTATACAGGAGAAAAGAAGCAGGGAAAGCCTCTCTCTAGTTTCTCTCTGGTCTAACTCTAGCCTCTTTCTGGTTTTTCTCTCCCTGTTCTCTCTCTCTGGTTTCTTTCACAAGTCTCTCTATCTCTCTGGTCTCTCCCACTGGTCTTGCTCTCTGGTGTGTCTCTCTCTCTTGCTCTCTCTGCTCTCTATCTCTGGTCTCTCTGATAGCTCTCTGATCTCTCTCTCTGGTCTTGCTCTCTGGTCTCGCCCTCTCTGGTCTCTATCTCTGGTCTCTCTGAAATCTTGCACTGATTTATTTATCTCCAGTCTCACTAGTCTCTCTCTGGTCTCTCTCTCTCTCTGAAATCTCCCTCTGATCTCTCTCTCTCTGGTCTCTCTCACTAGTCTCTTTCTCTGGTCCCTCTCTCGGGTCTCTCTCTCTGGTCTCTCTTTCTGGTCTTTCTTTGTTTGCCTGTCAGTATCGTTTTTTCTTCTTCTGGCTCTGACCTGATTAAACCTTGTACTTTTTTCTAATAAGCAACAAAACAAACATTTGATTGTGTCTGAAAAAAAACCCCAACCCTCACCAGTCCCTCATGACAGCCCCTAGTGGAGGCACAATGAATCTCTCCACACGCCTTCTATTGGACACTAAAATCTCTTTTCCAAATCCCACCATCGTGACGACATCGCTCATTCTTGTAAATATATTTGACATAGTAGAAAAACCAATTTGCGGCCGCTTTCTTAGAGGGCGCTGACATTGTGGCGGTAAACGGTTTGAAATCGTGCCAACGCAACAACACCAGAAAGGACAGAGACGAAAGCCCAGTTTTAGCATAATCGCATTACACCATTTCATTTGACAGACAGGGAGAGAGAGTGCATTGTGGAAGTATCCAGAAAACAATTGCATCAGATTGTCTAATGTGAATGATAATAAAAGCTGCGGAGGCGAGTGTGTGTACTTTGTGGATCACATTTAGAGATATATGCACAAACAAGAACTTATAATGAATTAATCCAAGGGTGAAAGACAAGGGTGTGACATCGCTGTACAAAGCCAGGGTAGGGATAGGGTAGAGTAGGATAGAGTAGGGATAGGGTAGGGTAGGGCAGAGTAGGGTAAAGTAGGGACAGGGTAGAGTAGGTTAGGGTGGGGCAGAGTAGGGATAGGGTAGAGTAGGGTAGGGTATCGATAGGGTAGAGTAGAGTAGAGAAGTGCTACTTACCATGGCTTTAAAACAGAAATATCACTTATCTTTTTCTGCCCTTAAACATTATAAAATCACTTTGTCATTTCATGTTTTCAGAAAGTGAAATAATCTCTAAAATATAAATGTATGGTGAAACAGGTGTCAAGGGTAAACAATGCCATCGGCTTGCACTACCTCTATGCTACCACCAGAGAAGGGGGTAAAATTTAGCCTTTTTTTTCAAAATTGGAAAATTACTGGCTTCAAACACATGGTAGAATGACATCTTGCTAATGAAGCTAAAGCGGAAATTCCTCCCACTGTCGCTAACGGCAACAGCATCCGTCAATCACACTCCATCCACGCAGCAGCTTCACCACGCTGCAACCCTCCTCCTCCCCGTCTCTGCTTGGTTTCGGGCCAGCTCTTTCATCCTTCTCCTCGCTACCACCATTTCATCTCATAATCTCTTCCCCCTTCTGCAGGTCTCTGTCGGGGTCTAAGGCCAAATCCTAACCACATACTGTTCATCACAATAAATGTAATCTGAGAATATTTTCCTCAGCCATGTGTGTCATTTATGTCGTGTCAGATTACTGCCAACAATAAAGTCTTCTAATAATACCATATTTTTTCTGTTCCAGTCTCTCCAGGTTGAATTATAGGACTGAGCTTCTAAAATCTAAAAACAACTCTGGGTATTGAGGGAACATTGATGAGGGAACGATAATGTAGTATGGCTGAAGGCTAAAAAAAAAAGATTTATCCAAGTAAATTGTCAATCTAATTAATAACATTTCATGTTATTTCATGGCCGAAGCAGCTCCGAGAACTATACATGAATAACTCTCATATCTCCATTTTCTTCCGGCCTTTGAAAAAATATATTAATAATTACCAAGTAAGGTGACAAATGGCAGCAGCTGTTGTGAAGGTTTCTCTGTCCTCCAAAGGTTATTAACTCTTGCGTCGTGAATCGATTCCATTAGAGAAAAATGACAGTAATGCGGGTGGATAGAGGCAGATTTGATCATTTAAAGATGGCTCCTGTGCCCTTGTGTTTTCCACCTCTTTATGAACGATGAGCTGCCGTCGCTTTGCTTAATTATGTGACTTTGAAAAGCAATAAGAGCCTGAGCTGCCGGCTGGACGCACGTCTGCAATCATCAGGAATTGCAAAGACTGCTTATGATCCACAGCGATTAGGATTCAGAGGAGATTATAACACAGCAGCTTCTTCAAGGCATCGGAGGCAGACGCAGAGAGTGGAAAATAGCATTACTTAAGTTATGAAGGTGAAAATTACTGGTTAAATGTGAGGTGAAAAACAGAGAATGGGGAGATGTCATAAAAGGTAACTCGTAAAGTGTAGTGACAAAAGGTTGTTTACAGCTGGGAGAGTTTAATAAATAACAGGTGGGAATCTGCAAATATGTGAGGATTGTACAGTGCTGTGATGTTTGGGCAAAATTCAATAATATTGTGATTCTTAACATGTTGCGATACAGACAGTATGTGATTTTGTGATATATTATATTGTGTTTCATGTTCCACATATTATTTACAGACTTTTAAAACATGGGTGAAAATAACACTGCCTCTCTGACATTTACTATGGTCTGTACATGAACTGAAGCCAACACCGAGGAGGGAAAAGCAGACATGTTGTCCTTTGAACTTGAGCCATTGGTCCATAAGGGGCTGATAACCAACGTCCAAAAATGTTTATAAATGTCCTGTATCACCTCCACGTCTCAGACCCTCCTGAATCTGCATTGACAACTCAAAACATAGGAAAAACAGAGATATGTTCCCTTGGCCCTGTTCTCACTACTATGTATTTATGTGCATAATTATAATCTCCAAAATATGTCCAAAACATTGTCATCTCTGACTGGGCTTGAATTCTATCGCTCAATATCTATAAATCGTCACTATTGTTCTTGGTATTTGCCTCTGTTGGGACAACAAATAGATCTAATGCTTTATTTCTTCATCCTGACACAAAATGAAAGTGTGTCAGGATGAAAGTAATACTTGTGTGTTTGACCTTCTCATGTCTGCAGTCCCCTGTGTGTATCTGAGGAAGCAGAGACAGAACCATTATTAGCCCTGTGTGACTGTGGGACGTCCTGTGGTGATTTCGCTCATTGGTTTCATTGGTAGATGTGTCTCAGCGTGTGGCTGGTGCCTGGCTGCTTTCCCATCTCACACTCCCCTTTTTCTATCTGTATCTGATTCTGTGAAACCTGCGGCTGTACCACAGAACTCACCATGTCGTGCTTTTTCCAATTGTAGTTTGTTTACACAGTGAATTGTGTTCAGGTGACGTGGACACATTTTTATTACACCATTGTGTTTCTAACCTTGAGAAGTAAATCCTTTTTTATATTCACAAAAAGTCAAAAGCACTTTCTGCAAAACATTCATTTTTATATTATGGAGGACACACATTTCTGTATGCAAAATAGTCTTTCTTTCTGGGGCAAAAACACTTCATCCCAGGTCGCTGGATTCAGGAGCTCAAAGAGATGTTACTTTAACACCTAAAGTATAACTAACAGTTAAGGTATTGTCCTTAGAGGCGCATTTGGATTCTGTATTCAACATTTCCTGTAATGCCGCTAGATTCACAAACAATGAAACCAAAACTCTAAACAATCTAGACCTTCTGGATGCAGCAAACTCGGGTCCTTGGGTCCTTAGAGCCTCTTGCATCTCTGATGAAATACCCAGATTTGTGTTTGAACTGTTACATCTGCAAAAATTCTGACGTTTTAATTCGGAAACCATTCACGTTGACGATAAAACCTAAACAGACCATTGTCAAGAGTTTAGAAGATAATGGGATCCACTTTTTCATAGGAATGATGGCTGTTTTCACCGTTGTTTCTGTGGTTTCATAAAAATGACCAAGATTTCTAATGCTGGATGTTATGATTGCTTTTATTCAGCGCTTTTTGGATTCTCAGAGACGCTTCACTTGTCATTAGTCATTCGCTTCATACACAGTGGTGACAAACTAATGTCACACTGACAGAAGCAAGGCAACCCTTCGGCCCCATCGCCCCCAACCCGACCACCACCAACCATTCTCCCACACACATGGACTAAACATTCAACCTCATTTATGAACCTCTATTAACATTTTAGGACATTGGTCATTTGTTTGATTTTCTAATCTGTGTGGATAAATCAACAACGTTGTCTTCTGAAATAAATACTGTTACAATTTAGAGCTATAAAAAAAATGGAATTGAACTGATTCTTGGCAATATTGTGTGAGACGTCTTTCCTAATGTAAGGGTACTTTACACCTGCTGTTCTCAGAGGTCTCCCATCTCAGTACTAACCAGGTCCTGCCCTGATTGGCTTCAGAGGTCACCCATATTCCACCTTCACCAGTTGTCAATGTCCTTAAACAATATCGCACTGGATGCTAACTATTGTTTTCTATGCTGTATGTTTGCTTTGACAGATTGTTGATCCCCATCAGGCACTAAACCTCCCCCTGCAGCTGCTTCTTGTATTTTCTTATTTTTCTTATTGAATGAATGAAGTCCACGTCTGAGAAAACCAGGACATCAATATCAATTTCACATCCATTTGGCCACAATACAGTGAAGCCGCTCGCTTCCCCGACAGTGGAGAGGATGGGGAGGATGGAAATGGAAAGATCTCAGTTTGACTTTGATTCGATGAGACAAAAATGAGAAGGCTGTGTTTTGTTTGTGCTCATTAAACTGTGGAGTCAAATTGTCTTTTTCCCCGTTCCTCATTAAAAACATATCCAGTGCGGTTTCTACTGCCATCGTAATCAGTTATTGTACTGCCATTGTAGGTAACAGGAAGTCTCAAACCAGGAATTTGCTTTGGCTCAACGTCCAAACAACTTACAATAAGTTATAATTGCAAAATCTAGATTAAAGACATGCATCGGAATTATTCATATACATATGTTCTAAATATTTCTACATTTCTTCATGTCTTCTTGAACCTGAACATTGTACAATTATTATGTTCGTCTTTCAAAACAAATACAAAGTTACAATGTTTTGTGGTAGAAAAATGAAGCTAACCCCAGTGTTCTAGCCTGGCCTTATCCCTCCGTAAACTCCGGTCAATTTACCGTTTGGGTCTAGTCCCTGTGTCTGCAATTACATCGGTTGAATCCCATACGACCAATCAGCGGGCGTGGGAGGCGGGTAGATAGATGTGGGTGACTTCAAGAGTGTGCACAAAATTAGCTGGTTGTGGTTTGGCAACGATGAAGAATGCGATAGTAAAGTAATCCGTTCTGGTTCTATCAAAGAATTGAATTAGGAGGAAGAGGAATGTTGTCAACAAATGTGATCACTGGTAAAGATTGGGACGCTACTCCCCACAGGCTTTATTAGTGGCAAAGGAGATGGCCAAAGCTATTGGCTGAATGCTAAATGCTTGCAACTCACACGGGCGCAAATTTAGCTTCAATTGTTTCAATCTACAAAAGGAGTTAACCCCTCACCTGTTAACGTAGCTCAATGGAGCAAAGCCAGACCTTGGTACGAAATGTAATTTGTACGATGGTGTGGTACGACCAGACTACCAGTGTTCCCATGTGGTCGAGGAATCCACCTGAAAACCTTCTGTGTAGACTGTGCCATGTCAGGCTCATACAAAGCCACAGTGATATGTCTGCTGTATTCGGCCCGTGCATTAGCTGCTTCTGAGTCCTGTTATGAGAGACGAGCGGGAGCCACCAGTGCAGCCGCCGTCGCTGCAAACATGTGATTTATGCATCTGTGTCAGTTCACACTGTGGGTTATTTCACGCTGATCCCAAGGAGACAATATACATGTAAATAAGTGTCATGTGAGGCTGGTGCGTTTCATTTCTGTGTGGGTATTTGATGCAAGCTGTTCTTAATGTCAACGGAGATTTATGATTCATTTGCGACAGTGTTGTTTGTTTGGAAGCAAGAGCGGCTTTGATTTCTATGGAATTAATGTTTCATTCTCTCATTCATTCATTATCATCCCCTTTTAATCCATCTCTGGGTCGGGGGTGCCACCCAATTCTCACAGCACGATTCTCTCTGATCTTCCGGAAGGTGGTGGGTCCACGGGAAGACAAGATAATATAAACTTTATTCATTTCACAATGGAGAAAAGTACATGTCACATTTGTCATGGATAGAATCACTTAGATTCAATCCATGTATCATATTCAATTGTATCGCCCTAAATCACAACAGTAGTTATTTCGCAGGACATTACAAAACTGTCGATTCGCCAACTCAGATCAAAGAATCAAACACAAGAAATTCCAATGAAAAGGAGCAGAGACCAATGTCCATAAATGTGATTGAACGTGGATCATCTCTGTCCTTAGTCCCTCCTCCATCAGAGAAACAACTCTAAAACCAGTAGACTCTGGCTCTTCTGGGACTTCTCACTTCTCATCTATCTGCGGTGTTCCACGTCTCCTGCTTCTATAGTTGCTTCCTTTGTCAGAAGTCAGTTTCGTCTCTTACACTGAGATGATCCAGTGAAATAATGTGATCGTTTTTTTGGTGGTTATAGTGTCAGCCACAGACACTCACGATCAGTGCTCATCCAAGCCAGACCAGGAGAGGAGCGGAGAGGAGAGGGAGGAGAGAGGAGGCGAAGAGAGGGAGAAGAGGAGAGAGAAAGAGAGAGGAGTGTGAAGAGAGTGGAGAGGAGCAGAAACATACAAAGAAAATAAAGTATGGTGCCTGTGTGAGGTTCAAAGATCTGTTTTTACTCTAGAAATAAGACATCTACAGCACAGACCCAGCGTGAGACACAGACAAGAGGCCGGTGTCTGAGGGCTATGGACGAACTGAGTGTCAAAGAGAGGAGCTCAAAATATGTAGACAAAAGTACAGTTTTATCTTGAGGCTACGTTAGATTAAGATTAAGAGATCCTTTATTCGTCCCAAAGTGGGGAAATTTCAGTGTTGCATCAGAAGTTATAGAACAGAAGGAAAGAGGAGCACACACCACAAGATACGTGAACAATAGCTATACTAATTAAAATAAAACCAAAATGTCTAACTCTATAACAAGTTTAAAATCTCTAGACTGGGACTGGTCAGTGGCTGATGTGGAACAGTGGTCATTCTAGATCAGTGGTTCTTAATCTGGGTTCGCTCGAAACCCCAGGGGTTCAGTAAGCCGGTTTCAGGGGTTCAGCAGAGCCTCTGCCGCAGAGGTCCGGACATACCTGAATTAATAAATACAAGTTGAGCTACTCCAGTCTCGCACCAACAAATCTAAAGGAACACTTTTTGTAGCTGCATGGAGACGTTGAATACGACTCAATTCTCCCTGAATTCAAGGTGAAGAGAGCCAGATTCGATGAAAGGGCCACTCGGCCTCCACTTGGAATTGTACCCATTAACAAATCTGTTCTTACAGCATTGTACAAAGTTGTTTACCCGATCGCAAAGCAGGTCAAGCCACACAATTAGTGAAACACTTCTTTAGAGAGAACTATCTTTCATGGGATATGGTTTCTGCTGTTTGTACCGACAGAGCTGCAGTCATGCTGGGAAGTCAGGTTTTGGGGCGCTCGGAAAAGCCGATGTACAACACATCATTTTGACGCATTGTATTCAGCACAGTCAAAAACATTGCATCCAAGTATTACAAACTGTAGTGGAATGTGTTAACTATGTTCAAAGTAATGCTCTGAGGCACCACATCTTCAGTGAGCTGAGTAAAGAAATGGGCTCTGACTTTGAGGTACTTCTGTACCATTCTATTCTTAGGTGGTTATCCCGAGGATATACGGGGAAAGGAATTAGCCAGTGTTTTTGCAAGAGCACCTGTCATGCAGATTGCTTCAAAAATCCTGAGTTCATTCTCATTTTAGCGTACATGGCTGATATATTCACAGCTCTCAATAATCTCAATCCGCACATGCATGGTGGTGGAGTCAATATCATAGAAGCGGATGAACACTTGAAACCTTTCAAAAAAGCTACCGTTGTGGAAATAACAAACAGAAGGGGGAACTTTGCAAACTTCCCCTTCTGGACGACTGTTTATGTAAGATCAAAGATGTGTCTGGAATTGGAGATATTTCTGTATCCACAGAACTGAAAGCAAACAATTTCCACGCAGTTAGATGAGCTCGCAAAGTCTCTTGACGGATATTTCCCAACAAGCAAGTATATCCAGCATGAGTAATACAGCTGTTTATGTTTGCTGCAGAGGCAGCAGATGTCAATGATAAATATCTTGACAATATCTTGACATTCAGTAGAGCCAGGTTCAACAGCAACTTTTCAGAACAACAACGCTCTCACCATCTTGGTGTTAACAAATGGACAAGTTCCAGATATTGCTAAGAAAGCCCTGGATTTTTTATATAATTTGTTACAATATATCTTTGAGAGCAATCCTTTTCGAGGATGTTGGACAGAAAAACGAAAAAAAGGAATAGACTTTGCCGTAAAAATGAACTGAGAGTGGCACTGAACTGGTCTCTCGAATGTTGTTTGTTAGGAGTTCATGCATAGTGTTGGTTTTGTTCTTTGATCACAAAGAAACACCAATAAAAAACATAATTATGTCTTGAATTTGAACATTTTATATTTCATGCAAATATGAAACTGGTGATGTTCGGTACCTCCAACAAGGTTAAGAAGTACTGTTGTAGATGCTTTAGTGGGGCACTTTGGCTCTGAACTACTTCATTGTTGTTGTGCCCTTAGGCAAGACCCTGGACTACAGAGGGACAATGTTACCTTTTAGTTCAATGAAACCCACTTTGGCTCTTAAGATAAGATGAACTTTATTGATCTCTCAATCAAGAAATTAACACCCTCCTGTCCCTCACCTCCTCCACAGAGTCCAGGGGCCTCCTGTCCCTCACCTCCTCCAGATATCAGGGGCCTCCTGTCCCTCACCTCCTCCACAGAGTCATCAGGGGTCTGATGACTGCCGGGTTGAAGGCCTTTGGGATCGTTCCAGAATGAAAGGACATGTTTACATCTGTGTGAGTGACGGTAACAGACTCAAAACAGACTTTAGAAATCTAGTGGCAGAACATCCAGGTGTGGAGGAGCTCTTATGTTAAAAGATATAACATGTGGTTGACGCCGAGGGTTGTATCTGAGCATGTTTGTGTTTGTGTGACGACCACTGTATGTGATGGTTTATTGATCTGACAGAAGCGGCTGAGCATTACACATTCATTGGAAAAGGGAAGAGACACACACGCACACACACAGAGGCTGTTGACAAACGGTGACCCCACTTTGTGACAGGACATAGAGTGGACGTCTCACTCTGTCGTGTGTCCGACAGGAGCCGTAATTCTGCTGTAATGACGGCTCAGCGGCGAGCGGCAGAGGACGCCATGGACACGGTGGGAATGGTACATGTAAGCAACATGCGTCTATATTACACCTTTACAGTAATGTTGATTCATGTGTACTATTCACATAAACTAAAATAGAAAGAAAGACAAAGGATGCAAATGGAATTATTGGTGGGAAGTGGTTCAAAAAGGCTGCAGTAGACTTTATCATTATGACTTTAGCTGTTGTCTGTTCCCACCGCTTCACTACGATTGTCTGTTTCATGGTGTGATGATGGGACCTGAGTCCTGGGTCTACAACCTCAGTCTTGGGTCTACAGCCTCAATCCTGGGTCTGCAGCCTCAGTCTTAAGTCTACAGCCTCAGTCCTGGGTCTACAGCATCAGCCTTGGGTCTAACAGCCTCAGTCCTCAGTCTACAGCCTCAGTCTTGGGTCTACAGCCTCAGTCCTGGGTCTACAGCCTCAGTCCTGGGTCTACAGCCTCAGTCCTGGGTATGTATTAGGACTGAGCTGGAGTTTATGTTCACAGCTGGCAGATGTTCTCCAGAGGACGCTGGAAGAACAGCCTCATGAGTGACGACAGAGAGAGGAAAGTGCTGCGTACACATTGTATTAATGCAGAGTTGCTCTTCTAGCGAGGAAAGTCTGAAATATACAAACAATTAGGTCAAATCACATCAGAGAGTTCACTTTGTATTGTTAGAATCATAAACTGTACACAAATGGACCATGCTAACACGCTAGCTCATGACGCCCAATAACGAAGTGCTCATGGACTCTCTCCATGCCAACTGTAAAATTAAACTCTTCGAGCTCAGTGACAGGTGTGTAACATCACCATTTTGGGCATAGAAATCTACACTTTATCGCTCTCTCTGATCCTAGACCCTATGTAATCTTTGTAAATTCAGATATGAGCCAGATAAGAACTGACCAATCAGATGCCTTCCTTCGCAGAGAAACTCCAACCTTAGCAACACTCTTAGCAACACGTCTGCGCCTGTAACGGTGAAGACGTGTGAAGCTAACCATGTCAGAACAAATGTCCATATAAGGAAATGTCTCCAGCTTATGTTCAAATCAGCTTGTTCTGCATCTCTGCAAGTAAACAGTCAATCAGCCAACTTCAGCTTTGCTAAATGAACTAATATAGATTTTTATAATTTAAAATTTCATTGACTCATTCAGCAGTTCTTACATTAACAACCTACACAATGTTACATACATGGTCCATTAGAATTAGTACATATGTTGAAACTTTTTTTGTACATAATAGAACAAAAACAAAAGATCAAAAGAACAATTGAGTCACAAAGGGATATCACACGTGTCCTTGAGTTGTGGTATAATGTGTCCAACATTTCCAATAAATCTGTCATGATCCAGTCTTAGTGCAAAAGTCATTCTCTCCATTTGAGAAATGTCTTTAACAAGTGATATCGAGTCCCCCAACACAGGTGTTCTGTCTGTCATCCATTTCTTTGTGATTGCTTTTTTGCTTGCTGTCAATAAAACATTCCACATATATTTTTTCAAAATTTAAAGGAACATTAATGCCAAAAATTGCGTCAATACCCTGTTTAATAGCCACCCAGTAATTGGTTACTTTTGAACAACTCCAGAATATATGGTGATGGCCAGCCCGTTTAGCTCCACACAACCTCCAACATGAAGTATCAGCACTTGAGCCTCTCTGGACTGGAGTTTTGAAAAAACGTACCTTACGTTTCTATGAAAACTCTCTCCATACATGTTTTAAACCACAGAATTTCCCGAATCCAATCAATCCGTGTTGTCGGCCCCTGGACAATGTTGGACTAAACTCTTACTAGCAAGTAAAGGTACATGTGTGAGCTATTGTTTTAATCTAGAATGTATCTCAAGAGCCAATGTATTTCAATGTATTTCTGATAGTCCATTCCTCGGTCCCTATAGAAGCCTCCTGTGAAACACTGTGTCTCAGATACGCCGCACGCAGCTCGAGCTCTGAAGCCCAGAGAGTTCCCTTGATATTGCTGACGTTACAAATTACATTCAAGTGGCTATAAATATCAAAGAACATCGCGTTTAAGTGCAGCAGCAATTAAAAGTCGAGCAGATTCTGAGGGCATTTTTCTGCAGAGAGAGATCCTTTGGGACAGTGGCAGCTAAGTCTTTCTAATTACAGTCATTGTAAAACTGCAGATAGAATATTGACTGAGAGGTTTCTCTATAGCGTCTGTGGCTCATGTCCCAGAGTCTGACATTAAATATAAATTCAACGGATCAAATCATTTCCCAGAACAGAACCGCTGCTGAAGAACTGGCTTTGATCCGGGAGAAAACTAAGAAATGTGGTGTAAAAGTTATGAGTTAGGCTGAAGAGGAAGGTACATGACGTATTTCATTAACCCTCTTAGTGCCACAGTTGAATTAAATCAACAATACACAGATTGTTCTTGTCACAGAGGTCTCCCATCACAGCAATAACCAGGCCCGGAAATGCTTAGATTCTGAGGTCTGTCCGGATATGGCTTAAACCAGTGCCATACCGAAACCATTACCAAACTTTAAATCAACTTGAAACTGTCAATATTCCACTTTTTCAGGTTTTTCCGAGACAAAGGAGAATCGTTAGAAGAAGAGATGGATTTCTAAAGATAGTTCTGGCTCCTCTCCCGTCGGTCGGAGAGATTCTGTAAAAGTCGAGATGAAGACGGTTTTAGATGGAGTGAGATTGTAGGAAATGGGACTGAGGGCACGGCCGAGGTCATCACGTCTTTCTCAGATTCACTGGAGCCTGAAGACTTGAACTCTTCGACACAACAGCCAAAGTTCCGAGGCCAAATATAAACTCCAAGCATGTATGAAATATTAATGAGAGAGAGAGACAGGGAGAGAGAGAGAGAGAGAGAGAGGCCAGTCCAGTTTGAAAGCATTTCTGTGGGTTCTACGGAAAATCAAAAGGTGCTTCCAGATTTGTACCTTTTCATGTGGTCATATCCCATTGTTGGTGTACGGTGGCTTCCATGAGACATAAACCTATTTTGGATTTAGTTACAGACAACCGACACGAGAAAGCAAAATGATACATGCTTTTCTGATAAAAAAAATAAAAAATCTGAAAATTTTGTTAAACGTTTTTCCAAGATATTGTATTAAATTTGTGAATTTTTGTATTTTGCATATTTGCTACATTGATTTTCGTCAATTTTTGAGTAAATAGACCCCAGGGAGAACGGGAGAACTATGTCTCAGTAGCTAACAGGGATGTAATTAAATAAACAAACAAGCAACCAGTTGTCTTCTGGCTTTGTTTTTCTCCATCAGCTGTTGGTTAAGTGACATTACAACTGGAAAAACCTGCATCTTATATTCAAGTGCGGCTTATATGTGGACAACATGTACTTTCTTTGCACATTCAGCTGGAGAGGTTTGTAAACAGCATTTCAGGGATCCATAAAGTATCTATCTAATGCACACATGTCTGTACATAATATATATATATAGGTATTAATCCACACACAAAACACTTAGAATCTAATGTCTAGTGTGTCTAATTTGCAGCTAAAGTATTCGACAATAATTGATTGATCGTGCTTTTCCGACATAAGCCAATAATGAGACACAGCAATCTCAGTGCGATTATTTCTCAGTGAAAGATTTCTTCTCTCAAATCCACATTTAGAGCTACATCTCTCTCTCGCTCTGATTAGTTTGTGCTGCCATCCAATGCTAGTAGACCTCAATGCAACACTGCCCCCCGGTGTTGGTCTTCCTCACTGCACTCAGTTGTCTTTTTTTTCATTCCCCAGCTTTCCTCAGCGCCTGGGTTTTTCAGTCTTTCTAAGTAAAAGTGTCTCTGCTGCCTCTCTGCCTCTCTGTGTGTCACTCAGCCGTGTCCTAATCCCTTCTTCCTTACCTCCTCGTCTCCTCGTCCTGTCAGTCAGTTCGTATTCACTCGATGCAGCCTTCCAGCCTTATTTGCAAACTTCTCTTTTGTTTTGCCTCCATCCATCAAGATTCTTCGAAACTTGCTGAAGTACAAACTGTCTGCACACTGCTCACGCTGGGGTTACTAATGGCTTCTTCCTGAACTACACTGAAGAAAATGATAAATTGGGACAGAGACATTTAGACTTTTTTCATGAACTGTTGGTTTATTTCCTCATTCCATTTCTGTATCTTTCTTACAAAACAAGATCATGGTATTTTGTCCCATTGGAAAATCTGGTTTTAATGCAGAATGTGCTTGGATTAAGATTTTACTAAATTTGATCCATTCTTTACTTATTTGACATCACCTTTTGCAGTGAATACATTGTGTTTCTCCAAATGAACGGGGAGACTCTCTTTCGGTGAACAAAGTTGACCACACTATTCTATCATTGTATTATTAAAAATATCTTACATTTTGGTGCAGGAACAATCCCCGAGTCACAGTCATTTTCACTTTTCCAGTCATGAAAACTGGTGAAAGGATAGTGAATTTGTATTTGTTCATTTTTCTGTTGTTTTAAAGTCAGGTCCTCTGCTTTAAAAGGTGATAAAACCAACTCACTTATTTTTATACACAGTAGTTTAAAAAAATATTTCACGAACTTTTACTATAAAAAGAAGCAAGTATACAATCTCCAACTTTAGTATAATGAATAAGTAAAACATGTGACTTTAGCATAATAGAGAAGGAAGTCTAAGTGAGGTGGTGAAGCTTGAAATGTGTCGAAAAGTAATTGTCCTTCACAAGTTTTGCTCAAACCTTTTCCTTTCAGACCAATAACCTTGTTCTTGTGTCTGTAAACCTTGGGACTGCACCTTGCTGTAGAACTCACTGCAGCCTTGAGTGATCCGTTCTGCAGCAGCCACTTGTCTCTGCTGCTGTTGCTTTACGGCTCTCTCTTGTTTTGAAGAGGCCATTTTCTCCTCCTGTCCTTCTACCTCCAAACAACTCAGGATGTGTCAGCGCTCTCCAGGTCGACTTGGGGAAACAGGTACAACGTTATTAAAAAGTCACAGATTAACATCGGCTGTATCAAAAAGACTTAAAGAGCGTTGCTACAATTATATTTGTTTTGTAGAATAAGTGAAATCCTCCCTCATTCAAGCCAGCATCTGTGATATGTGTAGGATTTGCCAGCCAAGCACAGACATTTTGGCACAAATGAAAGCAAAATACACACACCATTATTTCACACCAGACTCATTCTAATGTGGGGGGAAGTATCTCGCCTATAAGGACAAAACCACAGCACCTAGAGGTCTCCCGTCACAGCACTAACCAGGCCCTGCCCTGCTTAGCTTCAGAAGTCTCCCATCACAGTACTAACCAGGCCCTGTCCTGCTAAGCTTCAGAGGTCTGATGGGATCTAATTTTCACTTGCAGGTGGCGCCAAATGTGTTTCTCATTCTCAATTAATATGTTGTAATTCAAAAAAAATGAAAAAAGAACAATATATTTTACTTTCAAAGGGCTGTAAAAAGTAGTTCCAAAAGCAGTGGTTGGCGCGTGGTTAGGTCTCAAGTTCAATTCCGCCTCCAGAACTTTTTGTGTAGGTTTCCTCCAAGTGCTCTGGTTTACAAAAACATTAGGTCTGTGACTCCTGTGATGAGTTTTAAGTCTGTGAAAGGTGCTATATAATAAAAGATAACTTACTTCAAGTGTTGGTGAAGAGTTGATAACATAAAAAATTCCAATTGTCTCATGTGGAATACTTTAAAACCTCTTTTTAAATCCTCTCCTGTCGTCATGAGCGCATTAGAAATCCTACCTGACATGAACCGTCAGAAGTCCCGGTCGGCTCCTGACACCAGCCAATCACGTGTCACACAGGTGTATTTATAGAAACAGATGATTGACAGGTGTTGTGGCCAACCAGAGCTCAGTCACTGTCAAACACATTTCGGCTCATCAGTTTTCACCGCCGCCACAGAGACACCTCAAAAAGACAACGATAAAAGCAGACGATGAGAGAAAAGCTGAGGTTTGTGAGTTTTAGAATCAGTGCTAATCAGTGTTAATCCTTCCACCATTTCGAGTGTCTGTAATGTCTCACTTTCTGATTCCGTTTCATTCTGTCTCATTGTGAAAGATGAATGAGAAGCATAAGAGAAACATACATCTAGTTCTTAAACACTAGAACTCTCACAGCAGTTAATTTGACGGCTTTGAGTTTGAGTTAGACCTGTTTTAAACCACAGAATATCCTGAGTTGAGTTTTGCAAGTATAATGACTCAGCTCATAAAAATTTTTGGAGTCCAGACTTTGCCCTCTTGACTTTTTGAATCAAGAGGGCAAAACAGAATTATGGGCTAAATGTTAAGTATTTTGAAAAAACTAAATGTGATTATACACAAGTAAAACTTTGACATAGTCTGTAGGGGGCGCTAATGGGCCAACTGCAATTATTTCACATTCAAATAACCTAGACCCTGGAGTAGAACAAAGGATGAAAGTTTTTTCAACTTTATGGGACTTGATTAATGTCTATAAATGTTTAATGTTGTGTGTCCTGGGAAAAAAATCTAAAATCTGGAACAGTCTTCCATAAGATGTGAGACAGGCTTCTTCTCTGACAATGTTGAAATCCAGTTTGAAACAGTTCAGGTGAGCTGTGCTAACTGGAGGATTGTATCTTTATTCTTTTTAATGTACTGTGCCATCTTTTTGTAGTCACTACCAGGATTTTAATGCCTTGTAATGTTTAGTTTTGTTAAGCAGTTTAAAGGAATATAGATGGGTTATCTTTTTTTTCCGGGTGGATCCTCAAGACTATTGGTTCTCCTACTTAGTCACCGTTAGTGTCACTCTCACCCTTATGATCTTTTGTGACGGGGTGAGCCCGTCCCTGAGCACGCTGTCCCACGGAGCGCATGTGAAGATGCGCGCGCCCGGTGCCATGGTGGCTGCACGCAACGCCCAAACCCTGACTACTGCTAGTATAGGGACAGTGTTTGTGACATGTAGCGTGCGTGAACACGTCTTCAGGGTGCACACTTGGAAGCGTTGCATGGTGTGTTAAATCTGTTACATGTGTCATTCAGTCGCCTGTGTGCTGGCGAGGTCGTGGCGTCTCCATGGTGCGTTTTGGCAAACCCGGACATAAGGAGCCAGTGGCTTAAGTGCACCTGTCTGTGGGTCATGTGGACCACAGCTCATTTGCATGGACATTTGGACTCTTTGTAGTGTGCTCATAATTTATTTCATTGTATATGTGTCAATGTAGAATTGTAATGTGAAATCATGAACCTAAGGAAAGCGCCATGTATTGTAGATATGGTTTGTTATTAGGATGATTGGTTTTGTAATGTGGGAGGGGCTGGCAGGGTACACAAGGTGTGCTTGTCTGCCCCATGGCAGTCGTGACTCGGTTACAGTGAAGGTAACGTGGACTGCAGGAGCGAGTGTTAAAGTATAGGGAAAAGAGACTTATTGCAGAAGTTGTGTATATTTTTATTTTTAAATATCCTTTTCGCCTGAAGACTTTTCACTGTGCTCTGTAAATAGGTGTTTTGTAATTTCCCACTGTTTTTTCTACTGAGAGTTTTTAATTAAAAACTTCTGGAAACGCCCTTTCCGACCTAGCCATGTGTTCTGTAAAAAGAACCCTCACATCTTTATAATAATACACACTGTACTATCCAACCCCAACCAGGAGGATTAGATTAGGACCCATCTTCGCTCCGCTGTTCAAACATTTCCCTGATCAAAATTCTGTGAAGTCATTTTAATGGTACATTAATTTAGACGTTGTGGAGCAATTTTGAGACAAATCGGTGAAACGGCCGAGGAGGAGTCGCTTTCCAACCGACATGTGTGGAAAAGATATTTTATCATGTTTCCATTTTGCAATGACATTCATGGGCTTCCTGTTTGTCAGGGGGCGTGGCCATAATAACATTTTTTTCATGTCTTGACTTGAGAAACAGGTGTACTGAATTTTGTGGCTCTACAACAAACTTGTTTGTTTTGATGCATGTCAAAGTAATTTTTTGGAAGTCTCAGAGCGAAAACAATATAGGTTTCAATGGCACATGATACATCATTTTAAAGCGTTTGAGTTTACGAACGTATTGGTGCGTGACGGGCACTGACGCGTCCGTCACGCACCGCGACCCCTTGCGTTCACCATTGTGAAAGCAATAGGCCCTTACCCCAGTCCGAGGCTCAGGCCTAATAATCTACATATAGAAAGAGAAAAAGTCAAACTTATCTTGAATTTTAGAAATGTTAGTAGTTCTAGTAGTTTAACTTCCAGAGCAGTCGTTTTGACTGCTACATCTATTTGAATGTTAACTTACAGGGGCCAGAAGACTCATTGATTATGGTCTATATTTATAAAAAGCCTCCAGAACAGGCAGTCTCTCTCTGGTCCCTCTATCTGGTCTCTCTCTCTGGTTCCTCTCTCCGGTCCCTCTCTCTGGTTCCTCTCTCTGGTTCCTCTCTCTGGTTCCTCTCTCTGGTTCCTCTCTCCGGTCCCTCTCTCTGGTTCCTCTCTCTGGTTCCTCTCTCTGGTTCCTCTCTCTGGTTCCTCTCTCTGGTTCCTCTCTCTGGTTCCTCTCTCTGGTTCCTCTCTCTGGTTCCTCTCTCTGGTTCCTCTCTCTGGTCCCTCTCTGTGGTCTCTTGCTGGTCTCTGAGAAAGAGTCCAGAGAGAGACCAGCGAGGGAAACAGACACTCAAGCGCTGTCAGATTAGATGAACAAAATGTACAAAAGTTCAATCCACTGTCGAAGCTATGGATATCCAAATATTGGCAGAGGTGGTGTTGTAAAAACAAAATTAAACCAAAAAAAATAAATAAATAAAAGAAAAACACACAGTTTTTTCCGCTCCAGCAGAACTTCTCGTTTGAATATTCCTCGCCACATTGCAGTAAAAAGAAACTATTTATACAAAGTCGGATTAAAAGATTTGGAGTTGAGGCAAAGGCTCAGGAACACTCTCATCTGAAAGCAAAATGAATATGTTTACTTCAGCTGCAGAATCAAACACAAAACACTGAGAACTACATTATTTCAACACATCAGCGTCTGCTTTCATAAACGATCATGTCTGAAGGCGGCGGGGCGTCATGGTGCGGCGGCCATCTTGGTATTGATTCAGGAAGTACTATGTAGAAGGTTGTCGTGTTCAAAGAGATGCAGCCGATATTGTTGTGTTACTGTCATGTTAGTACCATACGAATCAGCCCGGACTCTGAGGAGCACAGGGACTGGACTCCTGTTAGGGCCCAAAGTCTAAACATGGGGAGGCTGCTTTTCAGATTCATGCTGCTAAACAGTCTTCCTTAAGATGTGAGACAGGCCTCCTCTCTGACAATGTTTAAAATCAGGTTAAAGACAGTTCTGTTTAGCTGTGCATACAACTGAGGGATTTTATATTTTTATCTTTCTTTTTAATGTTCTGTGATTATTTATGATTTTAATGCATTCTTATTTTGTTCAGCACTTTGAATTGCCTTATGTATGAATTGTGCTATATAAATAAACTTTCCTTGCCTTGCCTTGCCTTGCCTTGCCTTACTAACTTACTTAGAAGTACCCAAACACGTGTTGTAACCGTGGAAAAATACAAGAAACTTTTCAGATGTTTCTGTCTTTATCTCTGTCTTGTTTTTAACCTGTTTTTAGGTATTACTTCTGCCAAGGTGATGTTTTCACCTGTGTCTGCATGTGTGTGTGTACAGTGCCTTGCGAAAGTATTCGGCCCCCTTGAACCTTTAAACATTTCGCCACATTTCAGGCTTCAAACATAAAGATATAAAAATTATATATATATAATATATAATTTTTTGTCATAAATCAACAACAAGTGGGACACAATCGTGAAGTGGAACAGAATGTATTGGATAATTTAAACTTTTTTAACAAATCAAAAACTGAAAAGTGGGGCGTGCAATATTATTCGGCCCCCTTGCGCTAATACTTTGTAGCGCCACCTTTTGCTGCAATTACAGCTGCAAGTCGCTTGGGGTATGTCTCTATCAGTTTTGCACATCGAGAGACTGGAATTCTTGCCCATTCTTCCTTGCAAAACAGATCGAGCTCAGTGAGGTTGGATGGAGAGAGTTTGTGAACAGCAGTCTTCAGCTCTTCCCACAGATTCGGCCATTCTAACACCTGGATACGTCTATTTGTGAACCATTCCATTGTAGATTTGGCTTTATGTTTTGGATCATTGTCCTGGTGGAAGATAAATCTCCGTCCCAGTCTCAGGTCTTTTGCAGACTCCAACAGGTTTTCTTCCAGAATGGTCCTGTATTTGGCTCCATCCATCTTCCCATCAATTTTAGCCATCTTCCCTGTCCCTGCTGAAGAAAAGCAGGCCCAAACCATGATGCTGCCACCACCATGTTTGACAGTGGGGATGGTGTGTTCAGGGTGATGAGCTGTGTTGCTTTTACGCCAAACATATCGTTTTGCATTGTGGCCAAAAAGTTCGATTTTGGTTTCATCTGACCAGAGCTCCACATGTTTGGTGTAAGTAATCTTTATTTATATACCGCCTTTTCACTGCACATCGGAGTCTCAAAGCGGTTTACAATTGTTATTTTTTGGGAGTGGGGGTGCCAGTACAGGAGGCACATGCCAGACCTATTGTACATATTTTTAGTGGTAGGGGAAACCGGAGCACCCGGAGTAAACCTACGCAGACACGGGGAGAACAGGCAAACTCCACTCAGAAAGGCCCTGGTCCAACCGGGATTTGAACCCAGGACCTTCTTGCTGAGAGGCGAGAGTGCTATCCACTCAGCCACCGTGCCGCGACATGTTTGGTGTGTCTCCCAGGTGGCTTGTGGCAAACTTTAAACGAGACTTTTTATGGATATCTTTGAGAAATGGCTTTCTTCTTGCCACTCTTCCATAAAGGCCAGATTTGTGCAGTGCACGACTGATTATTGTCCTATGGACAGACTCTCCCACCTCAGCTGTAGTTATCTGAAGTTCATCCAGAGTGATCATGGGCCTCTTGTGTGCATCTCTGATCAGTCTTCTCCTTGTTTGAGATGAAAGTTTGGAGGGACGGCCGGGTCTTGGTAGATTTGCAGTGGTCTGACACTCCTTCCATTTCAATATAATTGCTTGCACAGTGCTCCTTGAGATGTTTAAAGCTTGGGAAATCTTTTTGTATCCAAATCCGGCTTTAAACTTCTCCACAACAGTATCTCGGACCTGCCTGGTGTGTTCCTTTGTCTTCATGGTTCTCTCTGCGCTTTAAACAGAACCCTGAGACTATCAAAGAGCAGGTGCATTTATACGGAGACTTGATTACACACAGGTGCATTCTATTTATCATCATCAGTCATTTAGGACAACATTGGATCATTCAAAGATCCTCACTGAACTTCTGGAGTGAGTTTGCTGCACTGAAAGTAAAGGGGCCGAATAATATTGCATGCCCACTTTTCAGTTTTTTATTTGTTAAAAAAGTTTAAATTATCCAATACATTTTGTTCCACTTCACGATTGTGTCCCACTTGTTGTTGATTCATGACAAAAAATTAAAATGTTATATCTTTATGTTTGAAGCCTGAAATGTGGCGAAATGTTGAAAGGTTCAAGGGGGCCGAATACTTTCGCAAGGCACTTGTATGTGTGCATGTGTGTTTGTCTCTGTCTATGCGTATGCATATGTGTGTGTGTGTGTGTGTGTGTGTGTGTGTGTGTGTGTGTGTGTGTGTGTGTGTGTGTGTGTGTGTGCCTGCGTGTGTGTCTGTCGGTGCGTATTTGTGTGTGTATTTGTCCATGTGTTCATTAATTCCCTAACCCTCTGTGGTGCTCCTGCTTGGTTGGAGTGAAAACCTGCTTCCACACCAGCCCTCTCTGTCACCAGTCTGACCCTTGATGAAAGCTTACATGGAATAATCTTAACATTTGAAAACAATAGCATAGGATTTCTGAAAAAAGATCCACATTATTTGAAACGAACAGCTCTAAACAATCCCGCTGCTTCGGTATAAATATAAACACGCCATTGTTTTGTATTCACCCCACGTGTTTCACTTCGTATTCGACTCAGCTCCTGCACGTCTTCTCTCCCAAGGACCTGAGGCCAGCTCTGGACCAGCAGATGGAAAAAGAAGAGAGCGATTATTTCTATGGTGATTACAGCCTTTTACTGTAAATATATTTATGAACGACATTAGAACCATTTGATAAAGGCCGACGAAAATGGGTAGATGTGATATGAGAGAGTTTCAGTTTGAGAGAGCTCGAGAGAGTCTGAGAGTGTTTGAGAGAGTCTGAGAGTTTGAGAGAGCTCGAGAGAGTCTGAGAGTGTTTGAGAGAGTCTGAGAGTTTGAGAGAGTCTAAAGAGAGTCTGAGAGAGTTTGAGAGTGTTTGAGAGTGTTTGAGAGAGTCCGAGAGAGTCCCAGAGAGTCCGAGAGAGTCTGAGAGTCTTAGAGAGTTTGAGAAAGTCCGAGAGAGTCCCAGAGAGTCCGAGAGAGTCTGAGAGTCTTAGAGAGTTTGAGAGAGTCTGAGAGAGTCTGAGAGAGTCTGAGAGAGTCTGAGAGAGTCTGAGAGAGTTTGAGAGAGTTTGAGAGAGTTTGAGAGAGTTTGAGAGGGTTTGAGAGAGTTTGAGAGAGTTTGAGAGAGTTTGAGAGAGTCTGAGAGAGTCTGAGAGAGTCTGAGAGAGTCTGAGAGAGTCTGAGAGAGTTTGAGAGAGTTTGAGAGGGTTTGAGAGTGTCAGAGAGTCTGAGAGTTTGAGAGAGTCTGAAGAGAGTTTGAGAGTGTTTGAGAGGGTTTGAGAGAGTTTGAGAGGGTTTGAGAGAGTTTGAGAGAGTTTGAGAGAGTTTGAGAGAGTTTGAGAGAGTCTGAGAGAGTCTGAGAGAGTTTGAGAGAGTTTGAGAGGGTTTGAGAGTGTCAGAGAGTCTGAGAGTTTGAGAGAGTCTGAAGAGAGTTTGAGAGTGTTTGGGAGAATCTGAAAGAGTCTAAGAGAGTCTGAGAGAGTCCGAGAGTTTGAGAGAGTCTGAGATAGTTTGAGAGAGTCCGAGAGAGTTCGAGAGAGTTCGAGAGAGTCTGAGAGAGTCCGAGAGTGTTTGCTAGCATAAACAGTGTGTACTCCTCTCACAGATACAGAGTGAGGTGTAGCTGCAGACGACAGTAAAAGAGATTACAAAGAGATAGGATTACGGCTGTGTTTGAAATGAATTGGAAAAAATGTACTTTCACCGACCGCATTGTATTTCATCCTCTGCATATTGTTGTAAAGCTGAGATTATTTAAAGCCGGAGTAACTAAATTTTTAATGTTCCTAAATAATACATTGTAGTAGTTAGTTGAAAGATAAATAATCACACTTTGTTAAAAAATTAAAGTTTTTTTTTGTAGAAACAGAACTGTTTTAACCTGGATTTGAACAGATTTTGTCAGAGAAGACTTTTCCACATTTTTTCTGCATGAATCTAAAACACTGCCTCCTCATGTTTTGTTGTAACTCTGGGACCAGCAGGAGGTTAGTCCCTGTGCTCCTCAGAGTGGATTCAAATGGCACTATCATGTCACAGGTGTAGTATGGTGCAAAGCCATGGAAAGATTGATTCTTTTGTGGTTTGAAAGTTAAGCACTCCAGCTTTAAATATCTCAAAAATCTTAAAAATACCTTTGTCAACCTAAACAATGGATTCACAATCACCCCAATAACATTTACAATTCACTTCTCTGTATTTATGAACTGCCCCCTTTCTCCTGCAGTCCACAGACCTCTGCTGCCTTCTCCTGGTCACAAAGTGTACTGCAACTCACAAAGCTGAACATTCCCATGCAATGCACCCCAACAAAAGACTTCCCATTCATCGCCTCTACACATTTACTCTATACATGTGGAAATGCTTACTGCAGCCTTTCACCACACGACAGGCCCCCCCCTATACTGCAGATAAATGAGATGTGAGTGTCGCCGCGGTGACGGGTACACTCCATCATCCGTGCATTGAAACGTCCATAAAGCACTTTGCGTTAATAGTTACAGTGGAATCAATGGCTGTTGCTGTCGTCGACTTGTGTTGATAAAGAATGAGCTGTTTGAATGAACTCGCTGAGCTGGGGATGTATTTGTGTAGAGTTTATGCAGAGACTTCCATTTCATTTGATAGTCGTCAGTTTTGGAAACATAAATACTCAATGTAGGTTAGCATGTAAGCTATGTTTATTTATGTAGCACATTTTCACAGACCAAAGTCACACAAAGCTTTAAAACTATTCGTGTATTTTTCCATTCTCTCCCCACAGTGATGACAGAAGGGAGACGCCCCCAGTCAACACCATCCAGTCACTCATTACCTTCAGACTATTGTACATGTTTTTAGTGGAAGGGGAAACCGGAGCACCCGGAGGAAACCTACGCAGACACGGGAATATGCAAACTCCACACAGAAAGGCCTGGAGGCGGAATCGAACCCAGGACCTTCTCGCTTCAAAATCAAGTGTAATGTATTGTGCATAGTGTGTGTATTTTGTTTATGTTTTTTTCGGGTTTCTTTACATTTTACAGGGTTTTGGAGCTGCTTAACATCAAAATTCCCATTATTTTGTGTAAATTATCTATAAGCATATGTTTGTCAAAGTCCATTTCGTCACTAAAATCACATCCGCAACACACTCTACCTATGAATATGAACAGTAGTACTTGAGTCCAGTTTTTACTGCACAAAACAACAGACAAATTCAGGATAAAGCTTGATTCTATCCAAACCACCCTCCTCCACATTCCTGATCAAGCTTTGGTCCATGTGGCCGAACGGTGCCAGAGATACCATTGACATTCAGGGTGGCTACAGCAGGAATCGCATTGAAACCGATGGCGGCGGTTTAATGAAAGCCGTTTTGGAGACGGATTGCAGCGTTATCTAAGAGGAAAGAGGACGTTTGATGTTGTCCCTTCGAGTGCTCGACCCGGTGTCCGCTTGTGTCCGGGCCTTATTTGTCAACTTGTCCTGCAGCAGTCAGACCTCTGCATCTTCTCACAGAAATATATCTGGGAATGTGCTTGAGTTCAGAATCTGACCATTATAAACATCACAGGCAAACATTTACTTTTCGCTGCATTTTTTAGCTTTTCAAATCAAGTTGTAACCTTGTCATTTGCACATTCAAAGTTCTGTAGAGATAACCTTTTTCCATGAGCAAGGGCAGTGAAGGCATACATGTATATGTACGGAGGAATGGGCCAAAATACCTGCAAGGGTCTGTGAAAACCTTGTGAAGACAATGTTTGAGGCAAATAACAAAATCATTGATGATCAGTGATTGTATGTATACTGAGATAGAGAGGCCTGAGTCTGTATGTATACTGAGACAGAGAGGTCTGAGTTTGTATGTATACTGAGATAGAGAGGTCTGAGTTTGTATGTATACTGAGATAGAGAGGTCTGAGTTTGTATGTATACTGAGATAGAGAGGTCTGAGTCTGTATGTATACTGAGATAGAGAGGTCTGAGTTTGTATGTATACTGAGATAGAGAGGTCTGAGTTTGTATGTATACTGAGATAGAGAGGTCTGAGTTTGTATGTATACTGAGATAGAGAGGTCTGAGTCTGTATGTATACTGAGATAGAGTAATCTATACTAAGTGCCATATTTCTTTCCACCACATATTGTTAACAGATAACTGGATTTCCACTGGGAAAACCAAACAGTGCAAAGACATATCGATACTGTACCCAGACTGTAGTCACAGATTCCCGCCTGATCCTTGTGACCCCGGAGACTTCCAGAGCATGATTTATGGACAAGACCGGAGTCTCTCGGTCACACAGAGTTGACGACTCAAACATGTGACACAGAGACAAATCATTTCAGAACATGAGAGAGAAGAAAGAGAGAGATAGCGAGAGAGAGAGAGAGAAAGAGAGAGAGAGAGAGAGAGAGAGACACACACACACAGACAGACAGACAGACACATAGACAGAAAGAGAGAGAGAGAGAGAGAGAGATAGGAACAGTCCCGACCAGACGGTGAGTTTGCGGCTGCAACAGCAGGAGCCCAGAGCCAGAGGCTTCACTGCAGCCTCCAGCAGCCGTCATTAATCTTAAGTTTACACAGAGCCTGATTATGTCCATTAAGGTTTAATTCTACTATAAATATGTAAAAGCGTCCTGCTGTAAGGGGCAGGGGAGGATCAAACCGTTCACCAGAGAGTGTTGTTTTAAGAAAAGTGCAGTACCGTCTGAAATATTAAATACAAGAGATTTGATTTTGATATAGGGAAACAAAGCCGACGGTTTTACCTGGTCACATGATATTCTGAGCCTTGTAATGGACAAAGTTTGGTTAAAGAAAACTGTAAAATCTGAGGACACAAACATTCACGCGCATTAACGTGATTACCTAAACTGTTAGCTTCCACATTTGCCATTTCTTTTTACAATACTTCTTTAGAAATAGAAAAATAAATAATTCTTTACAATAGACAAGCATCCTGCAGCACCTAAAAGTCCCTACTCTGTTTTGACTGTAGCCCTAATCACATATCAACAAGTCATGTGTATTTCCCTGCCTTTAGCTGATAGGGCTGTGTCCATACATTCCTGCTTCACTGTGTGTTTATGTGAACAGCAGAATCAACAACCGTCTAATTTTGACACTTGAGTCAGCTTCCCAACGTATTACCAGAGACAAAAGTGTTCTGGTTCTAAGTTAAAAAAAAAAAAACCTGTACATTTAGGTGCACCCAGAAGACATAGCACCCCCCCAACCAAACACGGGACATGTAAACTCCACACAGAGGGGGAATCAAACCCAGGACCTTATAACAGATGTTTATTGTGCACTTCCTTTGAGACAGTTCACACCCTAAAATTAGAAACAAGTACAAAATTAAAATAAATCCAAATCTTTTCTTAACTGTAATTGAAAGCTCACTAGTGCCACCTTGTGACAAAAAGCTGTATCATCAACTCTACAGAGAAAGGACTGGTCATATGGATGCTAGGATTATTGTGTGTCTTGTGCCATCTCATTAATATGTATCAGGGAAGGACAGAGCTGTGACTCATGTTTGTTTAAGCCATTCCTCCGAGCAGAAAGTGCTTAGCTTCCAAACATTCAAGTTAAAAGTTTAGCCTTAAAAGCAACTTGGACTCGCTGTCACCCTGTGTTAGCTTAGAGGAGACGCCGAGAGGAATACAGAGCACTAGGAACCAGGCACCGGAGGCTCTGGAGGAACTGAGGCCAGGCTGAGAGAATGATACAGATATATACGTTTCAAAGACATTGTTTTAGGATGCTTTGGTAAGAGTTTATTATAAAACTATCTTTTTCATACGTTTGATGAAAAACGAAGCAAGATGCAGAAATATAGTAAAAGGGATTGGATGAAGCGATAATTCTTAGGGCTCAAATCCCTTTAACTCATTTTCTCTTCCTCTCACACACACACACACACAATTCAGAAACATAGATTTGAGCATAGACCTAAATCACAACAGCAGTAGTCTCTGAGGATTTTACAATGTTGTCAATTCACTAACAACAGATCAGAGAATCAAAAAGGCCACAGGAAATGCTATGGTAACAAACAGGTAGGAGCCATTTGTCCATACGCAGATGGACAGAGAATACCACTGTCCAGAAATATCCAGTATTGTCATAAATGTCCTGGATCGTCACTGAGAAGACGAGGTCGCTAAGTGGGTTAAATGCAGAGTCCAGACTCCAGATTTTGCCGCTCAGTGTAAAAGGATAAAGGTTTTTCTGTGGAAGATGCAGCAGTGAAGACATTTCCATTACACGCTCATGGAAAATCTTGAACCTCAAACTAAGACGTGTTTTAGCACAATCATGAACTGCCACAATAACATTGTCCAAACATACCCACGATAGTCGGTGCACATCCCTGAGCTCATAGTATAACTGACACCTTGCACACAAAAAACAATTTCCCACAAACAGCTCTTTTCTCCCGGTCTTGTTGCATAAGTTATTTGGGCTGCGGTGTCCTGGCGTTCCTCGTCTGCCCTCGCGCTGTGATGAAAATGCATGCTTCATCAGCTTTGCCACTAAGTCCATGCGTCCCATCGTAGAGCAAGACAGCAACGACTCTCACAGAATATCAATGAAGCGCAGCAGACACAAGCTGCTCAGAACCCAGAGATAGCACAACTGCAGTTGCATGCAGGGCCCATGACAGCACTACTGCAGCCGCATGCAGGGCCCAGAGACAGCACAACTGCAGCCGCATGCAGGGCCCAGAGACAGCACAACTGCAGCCGCATGCAGGGCCCAGAGACAGCACAACTGCAGTTGCATGCAGGGCCCAGAGACAGCACAACTGCAGCCGCATGCAGGGCCCAGAGACAGCACCACTGCAGCTGCATGTAGGGACCATGACAGCACCACTGCAGCCGCATGTAGGGCCCAGAGACAGCACCACTGCAGCCGCATGCAGGGACCATGACAGCACCACTGCAGCCGCATGCAGGGCCCAGAGACAGCACAACTGCAGCCGCATGCAGGGCCCAGAGACAGCACAACTGCAGTTGCATGCAGGGCCCAGAGACAGCACAACTGCAGCCGCATGCAGGGCCCAGAGACAGCACCACTGCAGCTGCATGTAGGGACCATGACAGCACCACTGCAGCCGCATGTAGGGCCTAGAGACAGCACCACTGCAGCTGCATGCAGGGACCATGACAGCACCACTGCAGCCGCATGCAGGGCCCAGAGACAGCACAACTGCAGCCGCATGCAGGGACCATGACAGCACCACTGCAGCCGCATGCAGGGCCCAGAGACAGCACAACTGCAGCCGCATGTAGGGCCTAGAGACAGCACCACTGCAGCCGCATGCAGGGACCATGACAGCACCACTGCAGCCGCATGTAGGGCCTAGAGACAGCACCACTGCAGCTGCATGCAGGGACCATGACAGCACCACTGCAGCCGCATGTAGGGCCTAGAGACAGCACCTCTGCAGCCGCATACAGGATGGTCTGAGAGGGTGAGGTCAGAGAGGAGAGTTTAAGGCTGTTACACCAATCCAGTGTACTTTTTTTTTAAATAGTAATGTAAACTATTTTGTATTCATTTGAACATTGCGTCGCAGGACTTTACAAGACCTCGATTTAAACAATGAAAACATGACCACAGTTTCAATAAAGTTCATTTTTAAATATGCAAAAGACACAGTGGGACAGATACGAGATCAAAGCTCTGCGACATTCCAACCCAGCCTCATCAGATTACAACAGAGGAGATTATATCAAGGTGATCCTTTACAAAGAGCGATAAAAAGTTGTACGGGATTTAGATGGGACCAGATATCAGCAGCAGTGGGTTTAGCAGCACAGATTAATCTACATATTGTTGCAGAAGTTAACATAAAAAAAGATTAAGATTAGATCAACCACATAATCCAGGCACTCTTAAAGCGACAGTGTGTTGTTTAGTAACTTCCCATTAGCCCCTGAGGTTCAGTGTCATCTTTCTTCCCATTAGACCAGGGTCACTGGTCAGGTTATTGTCTTATTGTGGAGGCCGGACCCAATTTCATGTGGTTCATTTTTTATTTAAGTAACCTTCAAAATACATATATACAGTATGTATTTAATTTACAAGCATGAAAATATGAATGTTTAGATGCATTTTGTTTCATTGTGCATAATATCCTGCATTTAACATCTTTGCATATTTATTTCTTTTTGCACAATCTTGAGTGTTTCTATCCATGCTAGATGTGACATGTAAATTTCTCCTTTGTGAGATCAATAAAGAATATCTTATCTTATCTTATCAAATGCATAATAAAATGTACAACAGTAGAACAAAGAGGGTGTTAGCAGCCAAATTCATTCTGAAAAGCAACAAACTGGTTTGGATAAGCTGGTCCACGGGCCACAAAAATGAGAATCAGACCAAATGTGACCCTTGGGCCACACTTTGCCCAGTTCTGTTAGACCCATGCAATGTAATGTAATGGCTTTGGCAATTTGAGATCTATAGCCTCAGTCCTGGGTCTACAGCCTCAGTCCTGGATCTACAGCCTCAGTCCTGGGTCTACAGCCTCAGTCCTAGATCTACAGCCTCAGTCCTGGGTCTACAGCCTCAGTCCTGGGTCTACAGCCTCAGTCCTGGATCTACAGCCTCAGTCCTGGGTCTACAGCCTCAGTCCTAGATCTACAGCCTCAGTCCTAGATCTACAGCCTCAGTCCTGGGTCTACAGCTCTCTGAGGACAGACAGTTTAAGCGTTTCGTCTCGTCAGTCTGACAGTGCTGTGGTTGGATTACACGCTCTGACAGCACTTACACTTTCACTTTCACCCGACAAACGGAAACAGCAGCTGCGGCTTTGAGTGACACGTTTTGTTCGGCCAATCAGAGGTAAGACGACACCTGGTCATGTGACACGCGCAGGTGGAACCATAGACTGTACATAGATGGACAATGCAAACACTCTAGCTTAATGAAGCCCAATAGGGAAGTGCTCATGGATTATTGATTTAAATGGAACAGTAAACTCCTCAAGCTCAGAAACAGTTTGTGTGACATCACAATTTTACATTTAAATAATCCAAGGTTTATCGCTATCTCACCCTGGTGTTTATATGTGATATTGTTGTTGTAAATTTAGCATATAAGGACTGACTATTCAGAGGCCTTCAAGTGTGGGGGAAACTCCAGCTTGCCTTAGCGACCATCTTCGCAACATGGAAGAAATCCCCAAAAGCTAGATTATGGTCCAATCAATATTGAATGGTAATTGTTTTTAAGCTTTGCATTCAAGCCAGCATGAATACATAACATAGTAATGTGGGGAAGGATCTGTGAAACTAAGTTGTAAGCTACATAAGTGTCTAAAAGTCTAGGCGTCTCTGCTTAGACTGCTGCCCCCGCAACTCGGCCACGGAGGAAGCGGAAGAAAATGGATGCATGGAAAATTTTAAACTAAAATTGTATCTATTTGTAAAAATCAGATGATGCGGTGAAGTGAATATACATCCATTTTCAGAGACGCCCAAACTTTCCTCTCCACACTTCCACCGGCTCATTTTACCGCTTGCATCTGTGATCACGTCCTTTTGGTCATTACCCAAAGTTCATGAGCAGAGGTGAGGGAGGGAACAAAGATTGACCAGTAAATCAAGAGCTCTGACTGCAGACGCTGCTTCCGCTTCTACAGCGACTGGATCGCTGCACACGCCGCACCGATCCATCTGTCAACTTAAGCCTCCTGAAGTGTTGGAATGACACTGGACACATTCAGGGACGACTCAGAGACGACACGGAAGTTGTGAAAGCGTTCGTTACTTTTGCCAAGAAGAAAATATCAGCTGCCTCTGCCAACGACCAAGTCCAGGGACATTTGACAAGAACAGTCACATAACGATTAAGTCATTAGCTGAGAGACTACGCTTAAGCACTAATGGATTTATACCAGCAGCAGAAGAGGAAAGTATGAGACACATTTACATGTACTGCTACAGCAGGGGTGTTCAAACTTCTTACTTATAACCAGACCTGTCAAGGGGCAGACAAAACAGATCTGCAAATGGTTTTGCCTGGATTTGGGCTGGTTTTGGGCTTTAAAATGGGGTATGATATGTCCCTATTAGGTTGTTTGATTTATTTCAGAGACCCGCAGAACACAATTTCATTGATCTTTACAATAATATTGTGTGTGGGCGAGGAGCTTTGTGAAGAGAAAGGGGATACACTGGGTTGTAAGGAGGCAGAGTTTGTGATAGATTCTGTGGTGGAGAACGAGCCAGAAAAGCCAGTGGAGGAGCAAAGGCATGGACCAGTTTGGGAGTGTCTTAGATTTAAGAGCTTAAATACCTGTTTGATATCTCATAGTACTTTTGTGAAATGCCTAAGGGGAAGAGAATGGATGGATGGAACTTAAAACAGAATTGACTCTTTCTACTCGTTTTACCATCTTGGTTCTTGTTAGTTCTGCTTTTAGAACCTACACTAGCAGCATCATCTGTTCTATAGAAAACCCATAAAGCAGGACAATCTCTAAAAAAAAACAATATAGACACATGATTTAGCTGAATTCGATCAGGTTAATTTGACACGGCTGCATTTCCTCACTGCATCATCTGTTTTTACTTCTGTAAACAAACCCAGTGCTGACAGCAGGTACAGTTGTGGCCAGGGCTCTCTCTCACTGCAGATTTGGCCGACAGCACATGGCACATTTCTTATATTCTGGCAACCAACCGCAAACCTCATCTCTTCCTGACAGGTCCCACCTACTCTGCTCCAAGCTCCTGTCCGTCAAAGACAACGCATGTGTCTGTCTGTGTGTGTCTGTGTGTGTGCGTCACTGTGATGATCTGGGACATTAAGGACATTTAAGGACATTAAAGGACATTGATCCTTCTCCCTATGGACCAAATGGCATTCATATCATTGCAGAAATCACCTATGCATAATACTTTATTGTTAATATTATAAAATCATTTCTCATTACTGGGCGACAGTGGCTCAGTTGGTAGAGCATTGGCCTTTGGGCCTGAAGATCGTGGGTTCGAGCCCACCATGAGGCCTACTTCAAGACTCCCACTGATGCCTGCTGCCATTGTGTCCTTGGGCAAGACACTTAACCCCACTTTGCCTGAAGCCCCCGCTGGAAGATCTCAGCTCCTGTGGGCTCACCACCTGCAGGAGGGTCAGTGAGAGGCTGGTGCTAAGTGTACTGGGTGCCACCCCCCGATCCAGAAATGGATTAAGGGGAAGAAGATAGATGGATGGATGGATGGATTATAAAATCATGCACAATTTGTGTATGATTTCATAATAATAAATCATACACATACACAATTTGCCATAATGTCAAGTCAACTTTTTTGCATAGCACATTTACAACAACACAACAGTGCTTCACATGTGCAATCACAGCAGTAGATATCTCTGAGGAAAAATCTATTGATTCACCAACATAGATCAGATAATCAAACAGTTCAAACATAGGACCTGTAAGGATAACATTGTGAAGTTGGTCCATAAGGAGCAGAGAACAATGTTAAGCTTTATGTTCCATAAATGTTGTTGAATGTCAGGACGAGCACAAAAGAGAAAATAGTAAAAATGGGGCATAACTAGAAACATAATC
>OZ035837.1:28566812-28620577 GCA_964034765.1 Knipowitschia caucasica | reverse complement strand
CAAGTAATAATAATAATAATGCATCGGTTTTATATAGCGCTTTTTTAGACACTCAAAGACGCTTTACATGTCATTTATTCATTCACTCCTTACACGGTGGTGATAAACTGTAGCCACAGCTGCCCTGGGGCATGCTGACAGAAGCGAGGCAACCAGTTTGTGCCATCGGCCCCTCAGACCACCGCCAACCATTCACACACACACCAGACTCATTCTAGGCAATGGCGGTGAAGGACACAATGACAGTTTGGCCCTTTACAGCCGCCCCACTGTGGCCCCTGGTGTTCCCAGAGGTTAAGTGTCTTGCCAAGGACACAACGACAGCAGACATCAGTGGGAGTCGGTGGAGAAAGTCTGGTGGTGGGCTCGAACCCACGACCTTATGGCTCAAAGACCTTCTGGCTCTACCGACAGAGCTACTGTCGCCTTGGAGAGGAAAAATCGATTATGTTCAGTATTGTCATATTTTGCCCACGTAACGTAATTTAATCCATAAAGCAGAACGAAGTATTGCGATATCTTATTGAATGAAGTCCAGTGTCCTGAATATTCAAGGATTAAGTTTTTGCTTCAGTTAAAGTACAGACAATAAAAAATGTGACGTTTGAGTCGAGTTTTATTTTCCTAAACTTTTGTAAAGTTTTTGAATAATATGAGGGACAGGAATCGTTTTAAATCACAGAATCGACATGCGGTCTGTACAGCGATATGTTAAGAATCGCAATAATATTGACTTGTGGGCCAAATATCGCAGTATTATCGAATCCTCACGTTTTTGCCAATTCCCACCTCTTGTCCACAGTGCTCCAGGATCAAATGTTTGGTTGGTTTTCTGGAGGCAGGGCCCTCAGCAGAGAAAATCTTCCATTGTCCTCAAGACTACTGAGATTCAAACATAAACTTTCTCCACATTAACAGTTGCATAGAGCCCCTTAAAGGCCTGGCACTTGTTTATAGCAGTGGACAAAGCAGACAGAGCAGATGGTTCTTGGTGTGAAGTGACAACAACAGAAGATCCTCGTGGCCTCGAGCGACCACCGCCTCCCGCTGTCCAGATGGTGTCACTTTGATTCCAATAAATACATTTGATACGTGGTTGTTCCACAAAGTAAACGATGCATCGCTGACGCCGCAGGTGTGGTCGAAACACAGAGGTATCGTTTCAGAATCAATTATTCAACAGGAAATATTACAAAGCAACACCTGCGAGAGCTGCTGCCTGAGGTCTCATGTCACCATTTATTTAATCTTAATTAGTAGTTTAGCTTTAAGAGATTAGAAACTGTAGTGTTAAGCAAATTCAGCAATGTTTTAAGGTGGAAACAATTATTTACTGTACATTTAAGGACATTTAACAACATTTTATGACATTTAATAACAACATATCAACATTTATGGACATTGGTCTCTGCTTATGGACCAATGGCTCTATTTTATTGTTGCATTTCCTCTGTTTAAACTGTTTGATTCTCTGATCTGATCTGATGAGTCGACAACCTCTGAGATAATTACTGTTGTGAAAAAGGGCAATACAGAAATAAAGTGAATGGAATGAAGGATTGAGTTTTTCACTTTCCCTCAGTGAAGACATGCTTGACGCTGAGGTTCCCAACTTATTATTATTTTATCATTGAATTTGTACTGCGACAAACAGCAGGTAATTGATAAAATGCAATTTACAGAATGTAAAAAGAAAGAAAAATTCCCTTTTCTTTGATAATCCCCCTTGTCTCTCCCCCTAGAAACCTACTTATTTTTCATAAAGTGTTTGTTTGATGTGACTAAGGACAAAAACAAAAAAACTCTTTGTCCAAACGAGTTACACACAGTAAAAAATTTGGTGTAGGTACTGTAGGAGAGGGTTCACCTTTTGAGTAAGACATTCACCTTACTCATAATACTAGATTGGATTTACTAATTGTAGAGAAAGTGAACCTCTTTGTAGACAAGCACTGGTTAAACCCGCTCATGCTCATCCCTGCAGCTTCCTCATTGGTCGAAATTAAGTCAAAAACCATGAGGCACCTTGTGATTGATCCAAATGTTATCTCAGAAAAATGGAAGTCGGAAAATTGGTCAGAATTATGCCACAGAGAGAGACTATTTTAAATGTAGTACTGCTAAAAAAAAAATACTTCCCTTACAAAATAGTAAAGTGCCCAATGGTCAAAACTATACCTCATTAAAAAAATTTAGTACAATGTAAGTCCTATAACGAGTCCAATAGTGAGTCCTATAGCGAGTCCCATAGTGAGTCCCATAGTGAGTCCCATAGTGAGTCCCATAGTGAGTCCCATAGTGAGTCCTATAGAGAGTCCTATAGTGAGTCCCATAGAGAGTCCTATAGTGAGTCCCATAGTGAGTCCTATAGTGAGTCCTATAGTGAGTCCCATAGTGAGTCCTATAGTGAGTCCCATAGTGAGTCCTATAGAGAGTCCTATAGTGAGTCCTATAGTGAGTCCCATAGTGAGTCCCATAGAGAGTCCTATAGTGAGTCCTATAGTGAGTCCCATAGAGAGTCCTATAGTGAGTCCTATAGTGAGTCCTATAGTGAGTCCCATAGAGAGTCCTATAGTGAGTCCTATAGAGAGTCCTATAGTGAGTCCTATAGTGAGTCCTATAGTGAGTCCCATAGTGAGTCCTATAGTGAGTCCTATAGTGAGTCCCATAGAGAGTCCTATAGTGAGTCCTATAGTGAGTCCTATAGTGAGTCCCATAGTGAGTCCTATAGAGAGTCCCATAGTGAGTCCCATAGTGAGTCCTATAGTGAGTCCCATAGAGAGTCCTATAGTGAGTCCTATAGAGAGTCCTATAGTGAGTCCTATAGTGAGTCCTATAGAGAGTCCTATAGTGAGTCCCATAGAGAGTCCTATAGTGAGTCCCATAGTGAGTCCTATAGAGAGTCCTATAGTGAGTCCCATAGTGAGTCCTATAGTGAGTCCTATAGTGAGTCCTATAGTGAGTCCCATAGAGAGTCCTATAGTGAGTCCTATAGTGAGTCCTATAGTGAGTCCCATAGAGAGTCCTATAGTGAGTCCTATAGTGAGTCCCATAGAGAGTCCTATAGTGAGTCCTATAGTGAGTCCTATAGTGAGTCCTATAGTGAGTCCCATAGTGAGTCCTATAGAGAGTCCCATAGTGAGTCCTATAGAGAGTCCCATAGAGAGTCCTATAGTGAGTCCTATAGAGAGTCCTATAGTGAGTCCTATAGTGAGTCCTATAGAGAGTCCTATAGTGAGTCCCATAGAGAGTCCTATAGTGAGTCCCATAGTGAGTCCTATAGAGAGTCCTATAGTGAGTCCCATAGTGAGTCCTATAGTGAGTCCCATAGTGAGTCCTATAGAGAGTCCTATAGAGAGTCCTATAGTGAGTCCTATAGTGAGTCCCATAGTGAGTCCCATAGAGAGTCCTATAGTGAGTCCTATAGTGAGTCCCATAGTGAGTCCCATAGAGAGTCCTATAGTGAGTCCTATAGTGAGTCCCATAGAGAGTCCTATAGTGAGTCCTATAGTGAGTCCCATAGAGAGTCCTATAGTGAGTCCTATAGTGAGTCCTATAGAGAGTCCTATAGTGAGTCCTATAGTGAGTCCTATAGTGAGTCCTATAGTGAGTCCTAAAGTGAGTCCCATAGTGAGTCCCATAGTGAGTCCCATAGTGAGTCCCATAGTGAGTCCCATAGAGAGTCCTATAGTGAGTCCTATAGTGAGTCCTATAGTGAGTCCTATAGTGAGTCCTATAGTGAGTCCTATAGTGAGTCCTATAGTGAGTCCTATAGAGAGTCCTATAGAGAGTCCTATAGTGAGTCCTATAGTGAGTCCTATAGTGAGTCCCATAGTGAGTCCTATAGTGAGTCCCATAGAGAGTCCTATAGTGAGTCCTATAGTGAGTCCTATAGTGAGTCCTATAGTGAGTCCTATAGTGAGTCCCATAGTGAGTCCCATAGTGAGTCCCATAGTGAGTCCCATAGAGAGTCCTATAGTGAGTCCTATAGTGAGTCCCATAGAGAGTCCCATAGAGAGTCCCATAGTGAGTCCTATAGTGAGTCCTATAGTGAGTCCTATAGTGAGTCCTATAGAGAGTCCTATAGAGAGTCCTATAGTGAGTCCCATAGTGAGTCCTATAGTGAGTCCCATAGAGTCCTATAGTGAGTCCTATAGTGAGTCCCATAGAGAGTCCTATAGTGAGTCCTATAGTGAGTCCTATAGTGAGTCCTATAGTGAGTCCCATAGTGAGTCCCATAGTGAGTCCCATAGTGAGTCCCATAGAGAGAGTCCTATAGTGAGTCCTATAGTGAGTCCCATAGAGAGTCCCATAGAGAGTCCCATAGTGAGTCCTATAGTGAGTCCTATAGAGAGTCCTATAGAGAGTCCTATAGTGAGTCCTATAGAGAGTCCTATAGTGAGTCCTATAGTGAGTCCTATAGTGAGTCCTATAGTGAGTCCCATAGAGAGTCCCATAGTGAGTCCCATAGTGAGTCCCATAGTGAGTCCCATAGTGAGTCCCATAGTGAGTCCCATAGTGAGTCCCATAGTGAGTCCTATAGAGAGTCCTATAGTGAGTCCTATAGTGAGTCCTATAGAGAGTCCTATAGTGAGTCCTATAGAGAGTCCTATAGAGAGTCCTATAGAGAGTCCTATAGTGAGTCCTATAGTGAGTCCTATAGAGAGTCCTATAGAGAGTCCTATAGTGAGTCCTATAGAGAGTCCTATAGTGAGTCCTATAGTGAGTCCTATAGTGAGTCCCATAGAGAGTCCCATAGAGAGTCCCATAGTGAGTCCCATAGTGAGTCCCATAGTGAGTCCCATAGTGAGTCCCATAGTGAGTCCCATAGTGAGTCCCATAGAGAGTCCCATAGAGAGTCCTATAGTGAGTCCTATAGTGAGTCCTATAGAGAGTCCTATAGAGAGTCCTATAGAGAGTCCTATAGAGAGTCCTATAGAGAGTCCTATAGAGAGTCCTATAGAGAGTCCTATAGAGAGTCCTATAGTGAGTCCTATAGTGAGTCCTATAGAGAGTCCTATAGAGAGTCCTATAGAGAGTCCTATAGTGAGTCCTATAGTGAGTCCTATAGTGAGTCCTATAGTGAGTCCTATAGTGAGTCCTATAGTGAGTCCTATAGTGAGTCCTATAGTGAGTCCTATAGTGAGTCCTATAGTGAGTCCTATAGTGAGTCCTATAGAGAGTCCTATAGAGAGTCCTATAGAGAGTCCTATAGAGAGTCCTATAGAGAGTCCTATAGAGAGTCCTATAGAGAGTCCTATAGAGAGTCCTATAGAGAGTCTTGTACTGAGTCCTATAGTGAGTCCCCCCCCCCCCCCCCCCCCGGCTCTCTCTGCAGCGTGGATTTGAGTGTTGTAGCTAATGTGCGCTCCTCCCACACACAGGACCTTCTCTTCTCTGTGAGACTGGAATGTTTTACAAAAAGCTTTTCCGAGGTCATGATACAGACTGTTTTATAAAACTGACTGTGGAAGGTTCAGGACAAATGCCAATAGTGAAAAAGTCATGGGTTGCACCAAGAAATATTTAAAAAATGCAGATGATACTGGGCTTTTACAAGATATAAAGGCATAGATTTCAAACCATGACGAGGGACCCCACTGTGGCGCATGGGGTTCCCTGAGGTCTCCCATCACAGTACTATCCAGACCCGGCCCTGATCAGCTTCAGATGGCATATGAACAAATTACTACAACTAAGTACCAAAGGTGCTAACAACTAGGGATGCACCAATACTTATACTGGTACCTAGGATACCATAAGCTGATGCTCGCACTCATAACATGGGACCCGATTCGGGCAACCGACACCCACATGTTTAATTCACATAAGCGTCACGACAGCTGTGCGGCACGTGTTGCCATGGTGATCTCCTCTTCTAGCTAAATCACAGCAGTAGTTATGTCAGAGGACTTTACACAGCTGTCAATTCACGAGCACAGATCAGAGAATCAAACAGTTCAACCAGGAAAATCAACGATAGAAAACCCATAGAGCCATCATTCCATCAGGAGCAGAGACCAACGTCCATAAATGTAAATTGATGACTGAAGAGAAAGACGAGCGAGGCGGGGTCTGGGGTTGTGTACAGACACGGAAGATAATTTATTGATTTTCAATAAAATCAGCAGCTGCCAAGAACCAGGAGCTTTGGCCTTTAGATGACCAAAACATTCAGATGGAACACCACCGCCTTGTGCCTTGTTCAGAGTGACAGGTTTAACCAACTTTACTTCAAAAGTATCATAAGAGATCCAAATGTCCATAAATGTTGTTGCATATTTCCTGGATCATCACCGCTGTCCTTAAACCCAGAGTGAAAAGAGTGAGAAACCTCGGCCCACAGTGAGGGAGGGATCTACTAATGTCATCGCAGCAGCTGACCAGTGCGATGGGAGTGATGTCACACAGATGGACTAAACTAGAGCCACGGTCCATAAAGTGTCGCCCATAACCCCCGCTACATCCTGAGAGTCTGTCATCTGCAGTGTGGCCCTGGGGCAGACACGGCCACTGCTTTATCCAGCACCGTGACTCAGCTCTGACAGTAAGATTTCAGAAGACCCTCAGAGCGGTTCTTTCCACAGAGAGCTCAGAGGGGGTAGTTTAGTTTAGTGCTGATTTTAGAATCTGACATTGTACATCAATCATTAATTATCAGATGTCACTACATAGAATTTTCTAACAAATCATTCATTTACAATTACTTTTTACAGTATTCTACATTATTCAAAATAGGAGTGGGAGGAAATGGACCTTGCCACTGTTTGGGAAGCACTCTTCTTTCTAGAGCTAAAACAAAAGAAGCTTCTATCCCGAGGACATTAGACATTTCAAATCGGGGATAACCCTCACTAAAAGGGTTTGCCACGACACCTCCCCCATCAAATACAATAGCATTCATAATTTTGGGAGCAACAAAAAAAAACGTAATTTTTTAAATGTCCTATTAGGGATTTGATGGGCTTTTAACCCCTTCATGTACTTTTGATGTTTCTGTGTGTTGTATTTTATATTATTATCTAGCACTTTGAGGTTTCTTAGAAATGTAAGGAGCAACATAAATAAGATGTATTTGTATTATTATTATTATTATTATTATTATTTTATTATTTTATTTTTATTATTATTATTATTATTATTTTTATTAACTAAACTAAATAATCTGCTAGAAACATACAAATACATTTCCCACCATATTGTAAATGTGTAATAATATAATACGATTCTTTATTGGTCCCACAATGGGGGAAATGTCAATGTTGTCGTGCACAGACAGGACAGTCGTAAGAGACACAGGAAGCACACAACAAATACAATAAAAGTCGACAATAACAAACGTGAAACTTGATTCTTTACAAACTGTGTCTAAAATACTGACATGGAATCACGTACAGCCGACACTGGCATCTGCTTTAGAAATGATACAATCGGCTTTTTACCATTTTTCTAACTCATTGTGAGCGACTGACAGAAGACTCCTTTATATTCTCAATAATTCATCTGTTAAAAGCCGCGGTGACACAGAGCTGTGAGGCAGAAGAAAGCACCAAGAAAGTGTCGCCATCGCTACAGCCGCCCCCGAAACAGCGACGGACTGTTCTGTGTCGTCTCAAAGCACAAAGGAAATGGACAAACAACTTAATGTATAAAAGTAAGTAAGTAATGTTTATTTATACAGCGCATTTTATCGACCAAGGTCACCCATTAAAATAACAGCAAAGAAGAAGATTACATGTGTTGTTGTGTGTGTGTTAATGTTTGTGTGTTTGTTAATGTGTGTGTGAGTGTGTGTTAATGTTTGTGTTTGTTAATGTGTGTGTTAACGTGTGTGTGTGTGTGTGTGTGTATTTTAACGTGTGTGCATGCGTTAATGTGTGCGTGTGTGTGTTAATGTGTGTGTGAGTGTGTTAATTTGTGTTTGTTAATGTGTGTGTTAACGTGTGTGTGTGTGTTTTAATGTGTGTGTATGCGTTAATGTTAGGTTTTTTTTCCAGTCTCTTCATTCAGACTACAACAGTCAATAAAACATGGAAACCATGAGAGTATACCAGGAAGTCACAGACCAGGAAATGGCTTTGACTCTTTTTACTCAATATTGGTGTTGGAGTTTTCTAGGTCTATACAGATGGATAATGCTAACCCGCACCAAAATATGTTAGTGACATATTAGTCCCATATGAACCAGCCCGGACTCTGAGGAGCACAGGGACTGGACTCCTGTTAGTGCCCAGAGTCAGAACTAAACATGGGGAGGCTGCTTTTCAGATTCATGCTGCTAAAATCTGGAACAATCTTCCTGAAAGTGTGAGACAGACCTCCTCTCTGATAATGTTTAAAACCAGGTTAAAAACAGTTTTGTTCAGCTGTGCATACAACTGAGGGATTTTATATTTTTATCTTTCATTTCAATATACTGTGATTATTTATGATTTTAATGCTATCTAGTCTTGTTCAACACTTTGAGTTGCCTTGTGTGTGAAATTGTGCCATACAAACAAACTTGCCTTGCCTTAAGTTCATGTAATAAAACCCTGGCTCTGGGACAGTTCCCACAAACCTTTTAGCAAATATCTGGTGTAGACATAAAATCATGATTTGGACCCGAGCGCAATTTGAAGCTTTTCACACATGACCACGAGCCAGAGCCGAGCGGGACGAGGTTTGGCTTCGATATCGTACTTTAGCAAACTCCAAACTGTTACTTTGACACAAGGAGCAACTTTTACAAAACACTACGAAGGAAACGAGCTAATATTCCAAGTTTCAAGTGGTTCTTTATTTCTGGGCCAAAGACTTTAGATCCAAGCTGTGAAGTAGGATCAAGAGGGAGAGATTTTGGAGAGATTTTGTTTTCAGAGCGCCAAAACAACATGGAACCAATACACAATATATGTTTTCAAATGAACCACGGGAAGAGACAGGATTTGATTTCAAAGTGAAAATAGGCTTTTTACTCGTTGCAGAAGCTGTGAAACTTAAACAAGACAAGTACAAAGAACCAGAGAGACCAAAGAGAGAAAAGAGAGACCGGAGAGAGAGACCAGAGAGTGAGGCCAGAGAGAGAGACCAGAGAGAGACCAGAGATAGACCAGAGAGAGACCAGAGAGAGAGACCAGGGAGAGAGACCAGGGAGAGACCAGGGAGGGACCAGAGAGAGAGACCAGAGAGAGACCAGAGAGAGACCAGAGAGAGAGACCAGAGAGAGACCAGAGAGAGAGAGAACAGAGAGGGACCAGAGCGAGACAAGAGAAACTGACCAGAGAGACCACTGAACTAATCACAAGCCACAAAAGTTGTCTTCTGTCTTTAAATAAATGTAACTGTCGTGATATACTGTTATATGATGTATGTGTATATGATGTTGTATGTGATGTTTGTATACTATATATACTGTATGTAATGGGGAAGAAAACAAAAAGCACATACACAAAACAATGAAACAGCGAAAGGTGAGCTGCGAAGAGACTTCTGTGTACAACAATAATCCAACGTTTTAAAGGATTATAATTAACTGACAAAAGCTCATCTTCTTTAATTGAACTTTCCTTTTACATTCCTCTAGGTCAGACCCACGCTCTGCTCCCGTGCAGCGTTCTGATTGTGTGCAGAGCTTTGTGTAACGCAGCAGCTAGCGCCTCGTTAGCGGGGGTCTGATGGAGATGGCGGGGGTCTAATCAAACATCCTAAAGACAACATTATTGTGTTGGTTTTACACATTCTAGGCTCATACAATTATCTCCCTGCACTGTAGTCAAAGCAGAGTCTGCACGAGACAAATGCTTAACGCCAAAAAGCCCTGAAGAAGCCGGTGTGTTACTGCAAGAGACAAGGTGAACGCGGCCGAGACTTTGTTGAATTTAAAGTTAAAACAATAAAGAGACAATATAGTTGCATAATATGTTTGTGCATTTTAACGCAAAAAAGGGTGTACATAATATCTTGCACTGTTTGGGATTGGAGTCTGCCCGAAGAAGACCAGCAGGCATCATTTTAACTTCTGTTGCAGTGTTAATCACAGGCTTTCAAAGATTTGTGTCACTTTTGAGTGCTCGGTCTTCCGTCTCAATAGTTGCATAGTGGGATCATTCTTTAAAACTAAGTTCAGGGAAATTATAGTTTGAGTTATGACTGCAGGAGTAAGCAACGAAAGCCGACAAGTCATTTAAAAACTGACAAATAATCAATGTTCTCTTGGCCACATAGAAATGAATGATTCCAGAAGAATTGAAAAGATCTGGGCCTCAATAACAACCGCACATTTCATTCTGCATTTTATCTACTTTGAGTTACTTGAACCAAAGAAGAAGATCTGCAAATGTACGACACATAATAGTACATTTTTTCAATACAATTTTAGTCCATAATCTTTTAGTATTCAATTATGCACTGAGGATTCTGACCATGTTTTGGACAAACATGGAAAATATAATTAATATCTGGAGATCTTGCCTCTTTCTTTTGACCCACATTGCGTCATTACCTCACGCTACTTTGATCAACTATGATCTAAAATGAGTTGAGGTAGAAATGGGAATGGTTGGATTTGAGCTGTTTTTTCTTCTGTTGGGATATGAGTGACTGTAGATCCATTATGGCTGCAGCAGCTCCAGGGAATGTTTGAGAACTGATGCATTTTGTGGTTTGTCCCAGCACTTTAAATCTGTGTTCAGACTGGATCATGCGTTGCGAGTTTCAGTGCAGATTCAATGGTGACTTCCGTCCATGCGAGGAATTGCATGGACGTCACGGCACGCACGTTTATCCCGCACGGCAGACGCCTTCTTGCCTTTGACAATCTACTGTGACTGTAAACATATGCTGCTAACGTGTTCGCTGATACGGAAGTTCTCCCCACTTCCGCCCTGCACTGGAGAAAAACAAAGACTAAACTCATGCAGCTGATATTTAGTGAAAGTGCGTCCATGCCTCCATCTACGCACGCCCATGCTTTGTCGGCCTGAACACAATTTAATGCAACATTTATGTGAATGGGGCGTATCAGTGGTGTTGTTGTCAGGCCTGATATCTTGGGTAGATGGCCGTGTCTTGGTAAGTTTGCAAATAGAAGACTAAATACTGTTTTCATCAAAAGCATTTTCATTCACGAAGGCCCCATTGCACCAACTGCATTTATAAGGAATGAGACAGGATTGATTCATGTGTTCTCTCAATATGGGTCTTCTTGAGATTTCTCACATTTTCTCACAGTTTCAGGACGGCCCAAGGAGTGTATGGTTTATGGACATTTACTAACATTTATGGACAGTGGTCACCCCTCCTCCTGTGGACCAATGGCTCCTATGTGTTTGTTATCAGTGTATTTTCTTTGATTTGTGGAGTCTCTGATAAATTGTTGTCAAATCGACAACAGCTGTTGTGATTTTGGGCTAAAGTCTCCAGTGTGCACCCCAGACAAGTACATAAATACTTTCACATAATACTTGAACTAAATGCAGATCTCAAAGAGTATGTTTACAAAGCATCAGAAGTGTGACTTTGTCCCAGTCTACGTCTCGGAGCTCAAACTTTGGAGCAGTAAAATATAACAGTGACATAATATGCTGTCATATGAATAAACACACTTCACTCAAAGCCCTGTTCACTTTGAGAATTTTGATTTTCACACTCAACTGCAGCAGCACAAGTCATCAAATTCCAGCAGTGCAATTAAACACAGCATGATTAATGCTTCTGTCTCATGAAACTAAATAAAAACTTAACAACATAATATGGGCAGAGGGACTGTCTATTTATCTATTTGTATCACGGTCATCCAAATGAGTGAGTGGTCGATATATGTCCAAAATAAAATACATACATTTATAGAACAAGCACAGCTATCCCCTGTGCTCTTAAATGCATCAGCCTTCATGGTCCCACAAGTATCTGGTTTGCATGGGTACAATCCAGTGTAAACGGTGTCTGGTTAGATCCAGTCAAATGGACTGGTTTTACACACCTCATTCATTCATCCATCACTAGTCTATACTGCTTTTGAACTGTGCTGTGCTGTGGTGGGCGGCACGGTGGCTGAGTGGATAGCACTCTCGCCTCTCAACAAGACGGTCCTGGGTTCGAATCCTGGTTGGACCAGGGCCTTTCTGAGTGGAGTTTGCATGTTCTCCTCATGTCTGCGTAGGTTTCCTCCGGGTGCTCCGGTTTCCCTTACCACTAAAAATATGTACAATAGGTCTGGCATGTGCTTCCTGTACTGACACCCCCACTCCCAAAAAAACACAATTGTAAACCGCTTTGAGACTCCAATGTGCAGTGAAAAGGCGGTATATAAATAAAGATTACTAAAGATTACTTACTTACACTCAGGTCAGGGCCTCCTTTTTGAGTGAATTTTAAGATAAAGGTAAAGGTGTACTTTGTTAATTCCTGTAGTGAAATTCATCCCCTGCATTTGACCCATCCTGATGCTGCTAACAGGGAATTTACACTGTGGGCGTTAACAGCGCGTATGCGTTGACTGCGCGCACATGTGCTTAACATTATTTGGGTGTATGTACACTGGCCGTGCGCGCAGGTCCGCGGCTTCTGATGCTGTCTCTGTGTAGTCTATGGAGAAGTGTAGAGGACAGTACGGCCCAGAGGACTGACGTAGAGCTACACAAATCACATGCATGTGTTTGTCTTCATGGTCTCTGTGCGCTGGTTTGGCCAGACGCGAGACTTTATGGATGAAAAAAAATCATGTCCAGAATCACTGTAAAACCTGCCAGTCCTTCTGCTAATGTTTAGACACAACTGCTGTGTGCGTGCAGATGCAATCTAAAGTCAAGGGGCGCTAGAAAAATCATGTTTCACATGTGTTTTCAATGAGAGACGCGTTGCTGCGCGCACCAAATCAGAAATCCATCCTAAATTAGGCGCAGCCTCGCGTCATACGCACGTATAACACTAGTATTATAAATACTGTATTCCCATTGGTAAACATGGAAAAATGTTACGCGCGTCTGCTGCGTGTAAACCGCGTACGTGCTGTAACGCCTCCTGTGTAAATTGTCTGTAAGGCTTACATAAGGAGCAGAGGTCGCCATAGTACAGCCATCTCCAGATGTTCGGCTTGGTCAGGACCGGAGCTGGAGAATTTAACGTAGGTGCATGTTTTTAGGGAATCCTGAGCACCCGGAGGAAACATACGCAGGCACTGGGAGAACATGCAAACTCCACTTGCATGGAAAGATCCTGTTCTGACTGTGATTCAAACCCAGGACCTTCTTGCTGAGAAGCGGGAGTGCAATCCACTCAGCCAAAGTGCCGCCCTTTTGCACTTTCTCCCTGTGTGTGCGTAGGTTAGGTTGATAGGATGGGTCAAATGCCCAGGGATTTCCCTGACCTTAACCCCATTCATATTAGACAAGATAGTTTCTGTGTTTTGTATCATGCACCGGAAAAAGAAACTTAGAAATCTCAAAAAGTAACCAAGGCTGTATCCAGTGCTCTTCCCGTATATGAATCTTTATGAATATTGACAGGCGCATCAGGCCTACCCCCTCTTAGGCCGCATCCGAGCAGAGCTGATGAAGTGCTCTGGCAAACAAGCCTCGGCTTCTTAAAGTAAGTAAGTCAGCAGAGCAAATCAATGCACCTCCCGCGGGCACATAATCAAAGAGCCATCTGAGACATGACGCTAATCGACAGCTCTCTGTTCACGTCAGACAGATCCCACAGAGATATCTGTGGATGTACGAGACACAGTTCAATGGAATATGACTTGTACAGAGATGTGTCTCTCTAAACAACAGTCTTACCAAACAACTTAAAGTTCTCAACAAAACAAGAAAAGTCAAATAAATAAAAAAATCACAGTACATAAAGAGCTAAACAGAACTGTTTTACCTAGATTTGAAGATTGTCAGAGAAGAACGCGTCTCATATTATCAGGAAGATTGTTCCAGATTGTTGCATGAATCTGAAACCCAGTCCCCATGTGTGAAAGCAGCGCAGCTTCAAAGTCTACTCTTTAAATCGATACTACAACTGTTATTTTTCTTGCTTTCTTCTGCCTGAGATGTGGCTGCAGTACGGTGTTCATGGTTTTACACTGGTCCAGACCAGAGCAGAGAGGATTCATGGTCTGAACCAAGTGGATTAAGTGTAAATCCACCAGATGAATAATATTTTTTTGAAAAATGCAAATAAAACATTCAGCATTTAACTCTGTAGCAGAGCAGAGAATATGGTCCAAACCAAACAGACTCTGAAAACATCAACCAGAGGAACGGAACCAGCCGCTGCACCACCTGCTGCTGTGACATTTAGAATTCTACTTTTAGAAAGCTGCAACTGGACCCTGGAATGTCTCCTACAGGGATCAATTGAGTATATATCTATCTATGTAACTATCTATTTATCTATGCTAGGGCTGGGACAACGCGTCGACGTAATCGGTGACGTCGACGCAAAAAATACACCGACGTATAATATGCGCGTCGGTGCGTCACACACAAAACAAAGATGGCGGCGAGCGGTAGCAATGCGAGTGCCGTGTTAGAGAAGTGCAAGCCGGTGTAACGCTGAGATACACTGCCTTGAAGAGATGCACAGCCTCAGCTGTTTATGATGTAATGCAAACCTGCGCATGCGCGTCTCACGGCAGCCGAAGCAAACCAAGATGGCGGACCGTGAATTTCTTTAAAAGTTAAAATACGAACGAATTCAGACACGAATGTCACTTTTATTGCAATTTGAGGCGATATGTTGATGGTTCCGTTTTGTCACATGTGGGTTTTAAGAGTCAAAGTTTCGTGCAAAGTTTAGTTTAAGCAGTCAACTGCGCCTGTGAAACCACAAAGCTAATGTTTTCATAGCAGTCCGCAGCTGCTGACGTAGGCTGATGACTCGTCCTGTGGCAACTCTACAGCTTACAACTAGTCTGTCTTTCTTTGTATCAAACGGAATATTGGCGCCCGTAATAGCCCCTACATGTATTATTCACTGTCATGCCCGCCGTATATGGACATTTTTCAACATGTGTTCAATATCCTTAATGTGTTTAACTGTTGATTGATTCTCTGATCTGTGTTGGTGACTTCAATGTTGTTTTAAGTCCTCTGAGATGACTTCTACTGTATTCTTTCAGTAACTCTAAAAGAAAGGATGACTGGTTGACCTTTTTATTTGCTACACAATGCATTGTTTTTCTCTTGTACACTCTTACTTGAATTTTATTTTTGAATTTTGAGTTTAAGAAAAAGGTGAGTGGCAGAGTTTTGACTGTTATTTTTATATGAATGAAGAATTTAAGAGATGCACTTTAATTAATGGACTTCAGTAATATAGGCCTATGTGTCTTCAACTTAAATGTTAAACTCTGTTGGTTCAGGAAGGACGCCATGACAGGCTGATGGCTCCCACTGTTTTTGCTGGAAAAGCACTCTTTGTGTAGCTTAAAGCCTTCAAGTTTACATTGGTTACTGTTTTCTTTTAGTTGCTCTACACAAGTATTTGGCTAAACTTTTTCATATTTTTATTGAAAGCACAGCTTTTTCAGTAAGCTGTGTTTTCAAGGCTTTAAGGTGTTATGCTACCTCTAAGAATGTCTTATTTTTGAATTTTAAGAGCAAGCAATAAATATTTTTTGTGAAGGAATTCATGTTTTTTTCATTAAAATATTTAAATCAACATGTATACATCAATATTAGTCAATTAATGGGGAGATAATCGAGAATCGAATCGAATCGAAATCGAATTGAAGCAAAAAAAATAATCGTTAGATTAATCGATGCATCGAAAAAATAATCGCTAGATTAATCGTTTAAAAAATAATCGTTTATCCCAGCCCTAATCTATGCATCTATCCATCCATATTCCTTCAAATTCCCAGTACTGTACCTGTCTAAGCGCTTTTAAGATTGCAGCTGTTTTGTGTTATTTCCTTGTTTCTCAAATTAATTTTTTTTTTACAACAGTTGCCTCAATTGCCATAAAATACTGGTATAGAACTTTTTTACACGTCCAGTGTTCTCTTGCCGCTCTTCCACAGTAACAATACAGCATGGCACGGCACGGCGCTGCTATTTTGCATTTCTACAAGGGTTGGGCTTGGGATCAGGGTACTTCTTTCGTACCACCACACAGTGGTTCCAAGCGGCTGCTCTTCTATAATACGTCCTCCGCACTCCAGAGAAATGGATTCGTACAGAAAGCCCCAAAAGTCAACGTGCCGGTTGCTCGACGGGGTCCACACGTTACTCTCTTTAGGCCGAAGAAAGAATTCAAAGGCAGCTCAAATGTACAACGCTCAGGTTTCACAAGGTTTTCATAGAGATCACTCTTGATTTGTGACTAGTCTGTGGTAATCCTGGAAATAACTGGTTTGCTACGTAGGCCCAAAGCTCTGATAGTCTATTGGACACAGTGAGCTAGCTACATTTAGCTATTGATAGCAAGCTAAGCAAAAATGTCTTTCTATTGTGCTGTAAATTGCTCTTTTACGTATTGCCATTCTGTTTTCTGCATGTACTTAAGTTGTCACGTGTATATACAGTATATTGTTTTGAGAATCCTTTCCCACAAGGGAGGAGATTACCAACGAGCAATGAGTGACCACTCGCCCCCTGACCTGGTCTCAAGAGACATACAGTACGTACTTTGGACTTTGTAAATTGTTGATTTTGCACATTACTTTTGTTTTTAATAAATCTGATCGTATCAAGACTCTGTTTAATTCATTTGTCTGTACACGTGCAGAAAAGGGGCTCAAAAGTTGCAATTTCCTACCATATACTTTTACTTATATATATATATATATATATATATATATATATATATACTAATATACTTATATTTGTCAGTAAATCCATATAACCTTGGTAAACTCATGAACGAGAATGGAGACATATTTGCTAAATACAAAGAGGTTTTATTTTTGGTCAAAACACAAAGGCAAAATAAATGTTTAGGCAAATGATTTTTACTATATATTACTTTTTTCCTTCTTCTCACTCCTTTTTTGAGCTGATAATTAGTTATTTTAACAAAAAATGTATATTGTAAATCTAAGTTCATGTATGTATGCATCAGGCCATTGTTACTAGTTACGCGTTGCGTGTAAATTACGTGATCTGACCTGAGGTACCACTTTAATGGAAAAGCACCCACACTCGGCCGTGCCGTACCGTGACTATGGAACTGTGTCACACAAAGACACTTTGAGTAAATGACAAAGAATCATATCAAAACTTTAAGACCTCAATCATGGAATCAGCAGCATTGTTCCTAAGTGCAAGTCTTTTGATTCTCGAACAATGTGAGACTGACATCCGACCATTGGGCTTTTCACATTTTTCCCAACACAATATATAATCAGTAATCTGCACAAGCTCATGTCGAGGAATAAAACGGTCTGCAGGCATCATTTCCCCAAACATGGAAAACGCATCTATGCAAATGCTGCTGTTTCCAAGCAGCAGAATCCCAGAAGACGTAATGTATCGAACTGTATTTTAATTTTACACGTGTACATTGAACTGGAACTGATCTTCATTTACATAAACTCATAGAGCGTCCACGAGCCTCAAGCGTTTGTGTACATGCTCTCTCTCTCTCACACACTCTCTGTCTCTCTCTCTCTCTCTCTGTCTCCCTCTCACTCACTCACTCACACGCTCTGTCTCTCTCTTACTGTCTTCTGTCTGTGTCTCTATGTCTGTCTATTTCTGTCTGTCTCTGTCTCTCTCTCACACAAGCAGGTGTGGTTGGGAACATACCAACTTCATTATAATATTGTACAGTATTTATGATATAGACACTAACATGTTTCCAGAAAAGGAAGTGAATTCTGTTGGGAGTTTAAAGTAAGACAGTGTGAAGTCTAAACCCGCCAGAGCGCCATGATCCAGTCAATAAGAAGTCGACACTTGTCTAATTTTAGGTTAACAACAGGAGAAGAGCGAGAGTTTATGGCCTGTGTGCACCGCAGTGAAGAGTTCAGAGTACTAAAGCTGCCGTCACAAAGCAGTTTACTTTGTGACGGCACAATTTTCTTAGCAGTAAGGTTACCCTGAGCACCTGGAGGAAACCTACACATACACTGGGAGAACATGCAAAAGACCCTGCATCAGAAGTCCAACCCAAGGTCATTCTGTCGTGAGGCAAAACTGTTGTTATCAAAATATAATTGTTTATCAGAAGAAAAAAGAAGATGAAAACTAGATATTCGAATAAATCAAATTAATCAAACTTCTAAACAGTTAAGACATTTGTTTCACTTTTTAAGTGAAACAAATGCGACAGGGAATGCGACAGAAGCACATTTAGCACATTTTTTCTCAGATCTGATCGTCATCAGATCGTCATTGCTGGCAAATTAGTTTTTGGAGTATTTTTCTCAGCCCCATCATGCTGTTTTACTGCTGGCCTCGGATTCCAAAGTCGCCCGTTTTCAGAAATAGATCAGAGAAAAGATCAGATATTCAGATAAAACATCTCTCTGTGTGTTTGACTCAGCACACTGAGGGTGGAACTCAGCGGACCACTGGGAATGATGTCACTATCACCTTGGACTGGGAATGATGTCACTATCACCTGGGACTGGGAATGATGTCACTATCACCAGGGACTGGGAATGATGTCACTATCACCAGGGACTGGGAATGATGTCACTATCACCTGGGACTGGGAATGATGTCACTATCATCTGGGACTGGGAATGATGTCACTATCATCTGGGACTGGGAATGATGTCACTATCATCTGGGACTGGGAATGATGTCACTATCATCTGGGACTGGGAATGATGTCACTATCATCTGGGAGATCGTACCATTTACTCAAACATAAACAAATGGCTGTAAAAACTCAAGTATTAGTTTTATATGGACCCTTTGCATGAAAAGCTGCGGAAAAGTCTCAATTCATTCATTTCAATTTATTTTGGTAAAGCCTGACATCACAGCAGTAGTTATCTCAGTGGACTTTACTAAGTTGTGGATTTTCCAACACAGATCAGAGAATCAAACATTTCAAACACAGGAAATGCGACGATAACAAACCTACATTGCTAATATGTGAACAACAAGGACAAACAACTCCAGAACAGTCAGGCTGTCATTTGTCTTGTTTACTCCCCCCTACTCGATCTCCAGTAGGAGGCGCTCTTTGCTCAAACTCATCTCTCCCATTGAAGTGTGTTTAAAGAGAGACCTTCCAAAGTCAAGTGAGGTTTGCTGCAGGGATCTGATTTCAGTGAAACTAAAGCAGCGTGGCGACTCTGTGCCGCTGCCAAAAGGCTCCGGGAGAGACACGAGTGGAAACGCAATTCTGTCTAGTGCTTTGGCAACCGACGCACAATTCGTCAACATCAATATTTAGCTACACAATATAGAGCGGCTTGTGTCATCTGCCAAACAATGGACTGATTATGGCCAGTGCTGAATGTAAATGCCTGTGAGGAAAAGCCGTTTGGAAAGATGGTTAATCTTAAACTGTTCCGTGGTGATGCAGCAGGGTCTGAGGACACTGCAAAATATGACTCAATATGAGGTCATAACTGCTAAAATCTAGTGTTTTTATCTTAATCTGACACAATCTGTGTTAAAACCAGATTCTCCAATGGACCAAAGACAATTAGTCTGATTTCAAGAAATGTTGCCCTATTTCCTCATTCCAAAGGACACATTTCTGTATACAAAAAAACAAAACAAAGATCTTTTGGCTTTGTCCCATTAGAGAATCTTGGCATCAAAGGCAGAATGTGCTCAAATTAAGATACCATCTATCCATTTTCTTTCCCTTAATTCATTTCTGGGTCGGGGGGTGGCCGTCAGAGCTGCACCCAGTCCACTGAGCACCAGCCCCTCACTGACCCTCCTGCAGGTGGAGAGTCCACAGGAGGACAGGTGTTTAGTCTGAGTTGACTTTCAGTGGGGGCTTCAGGCAAAGTGGGGTTAAGTGTCTTAACCAAGGACACAACAACAGCAGACATCAGTGGGAGTCGGTGGAGAAGGTCTCGGTTGGGCTACCAACTGAGGCACTGTTGCCCAAAAATTAAGTTACATTTTGCAAAATTTGATCAATTTTTGACTTAATTTTCATCACTTTTTGCAGTGCAGTGGTGATGATCCAGGACATTAAACAACATTTGTCGATATTGTTCTCTGTTCCTTATGGATCCAGAGGCTGTAGGTCCTGCCACCGAAAAGGCTTCGGCCTCCCCTGGGTTTTAGGTTCAGCTTTGGTCACTTCCAGCTGTGAAGAAGACCACATGGTTCTAACCTGAACACTGTGGGAGAATATCAGTTTAATACAGAGAAGGGTTTGAAAAAAGTCTCTATGCACTGAAAAAAATGATACAATATGAGGTCATAAACGATTGAATCAGTGTTTTTTTTTTATCTTTATCTGACACATTCTGTGTTAAAACTAGATTATCCAATGGAACAAAGATATTTAGTCTGATTTCGAGAACTGATGCTTTATTTTCTTATTCCAAGGGAGATATTTCTATTTATTTTTCAAACAAGATCATTTTGCTTTGTCCCATTGGGGAATCTTGTTTCAAGGGAGTCAACATGTGCTTGAATTAAAATGCATTTTAGCATTTTTTTGCAGTGTGGGACAGATTAGCTAACAGGTGGATTGTCCTTGAAGAAGTCTTGGCAAAATGTACCACTGTCACCATAAGTTTGACAAATGTGACACTCACATTTGTCCCATCTCCAGTCTGAAGGAATATATTCTATTTTCACACATGCGTCGAACCCTCTCACCTCAACACAACAGAACTGTGTCAGTCCAACATAAAGTCAGACGTTTACTCAGACTCAGCAGTAACAAGTCTATATGGGTGAATATGTTTGAGTGGTGCCAACATCTGTTTTCACCATACAGCCACAGCAAAACAAGATATTATATTTGCTGCATGGTGCTCTTCCTGGTGTCATTTGGTCGCCTGAATCTTCATCTTGACTTTGAAACAAATTAGACTGTTTCTGTTTTTTTTTTTCCAAAAACAGAAGAACAAACGATCTAAAGACATTTCTATTTTTTGCCATCAGTTGAAGTATTGCACCAATCCATTCATTTCAAATTCAACAAAACAGCAGTCGTGTCACCAAACAGCAGCTCAGAGAAACAGTTGGAACGCAGGAAAAACAATAAAAACAAACAAGAGCCAGTCTTTAAGGAGCGGAATAACCACTGCTGTTTTATTTAGATTTTTTTTGGACACTCAAACACTTTGCTTCACCGCAAATGCTAAAGCTCAAAAGCTCAGATTCAAACTGAATAAAACTGAATATTGTAGTTTCCCGTTCATACAAACACACACATCAGAGAAGTACCATTGGACTGCAGCCGCACTGGTCTCATATATTTTTTCTTTTGTGTTTGAGATTTACTTCCTGTATGTAATGCTGATTGTTTGCCCTGATGTCTTGCACTTGTGTCTATTTCTGTGTGTGTTTAGACCCTGTGTGTGTCTAGACCCTGTGTGTGTCTAGACCCTGTGTGTGTCTAGACCCTGCGTGTGTCCAGAACAGGGGTGTCAAACTCATTTTGGTCCGGGGGCCAAAAACAACCTAATTGGATCTCAACTGGGCCGGACCAGAAGATGCTCTACAAAAATACCCAAAAACGTTACAAAGTCCAACTTTTTGTGCACATAAACACATTTATTTAAAACATTTAATACTCGCTCAGTTTTAACTGTAAATCTGTTACAAACTTAAATGTAACAGTGAGTTTTTAATAGTGCAAATAATGTATTTACAATATTACATTGTAAATGGCATTTCACAATATTTATATTAATATTTGTGTATTAGCTTTGTTTTAAGGCTCATTACAGAGAAAACTTGATCACAAAAGTAAAGTAGGTAGATAGAAAAAGCACTTTAACACAGCACCTCAGCTTAACCATCTTCAGTGTGGTAAGGTCCATGGTTATGTTATTATCACATTACCATCTTCAGTGTGGTAAGGTCCATGGTTATGTTATTATCACATTACCATCTTCAGTGTGGTAAGGTCCATGGTTATGTTATTATCACAGAGAAAGCATCAAACTGACCCTGATTCAGTTGAAATTGACAAAACAACTTCCATAACGGAATCTATTCTTGACGACTGCAGCAGTGTCCAAAAATCATCACCTCCATTTGCAGCTTTGTCACAACACCTGCTTTACCGTCGGTACCAGGCTGAGAGCGCAGGACCAGTCCACACTGTTCAACACACCAGCAACAGCAGCAGCACCAGCAACAGCACCAGCAACAGCACCAGCAACAGCAGCAGCAGCAGCACCAGCAACAGCAGCAGCACCAGCAACAGCACCAGCACCAGCAACAGCAGCAGCACCAGCAACAGCACCAGCAACAGCACCAGCAACAGCACCAGCAACAGCACCAGCAACAGCAGCAGCGCTCAAAACTCCTCTGTGGTAGTTTCAGTAACACCACAAATGAATATGCGACATCACTAACATCAGTCTCTCATCAATAGCAACATGATGTTGGTGACAGCGTGTGGTTTCTCAGACCATGTCTGCAGTCTGTGTGAGAGTTAAAACAAACTCTCTCACTGTGCGGCTGCGATGCTAATGCTAATGTTATGGTTAGCACTCAGGTAGCTTCCCTTTACAGTAGCATCACTAAACTCCCGCTCAGGGCACAAACAGACTGCTGTTTTTCAGGGCCAGACACGTTTATCTTCTGTCTTTTCAATTCTCCGCTCAAAGTGCCGTATTTATCGCCGAGTCTCGTAGTTTAAGATGATATTCCTTCAGCACCGCCACTTGTGCATGAAACCAAGCATAGTTTCATTCACCTCCGCAAACAAATAAGAATTACTCCCCTTTTTTTTTGGAAAAACCCGACACTCAATGTCCACTTTTCGCCTTTTTGACAGAGACATTTGGCTGTCACTGTCAGTCACAGAACACTCTGGAGCCACTACAGAGGCACTCGACTCGCTGCTGAGCTCAGCGTTGCGGCACTGATTTTTTATTTCTTAAATTATTATTATTATTATCATTTTACATTAATGAGCCGCGGGCCGTGTCAAATCTCTTGGCGGGCCGGATCCGGCCTGCGGGCCGCATGGATGACACCCCTGGTTTAGAACCTGTGTGTGTTTAGACTCTGTGTGTACTTAGACCCTGCGTGTGTCTGGAGGGGGCGGGTCCCAGCTCAAAAGTGGCCAAAATGACGTGCGCTGACATGCTGCAATACCACCCGGGCCCATGGGGGTGGACCCAGAATAAGAAAAACGTCTCAAAAACGTCTTTACAGGATGGTCCAAAAGTTGGCTCTTGGCCCAAAGCTCCGTTCCACATGTGTGTCAATGCTGAGGAGGGAGAATTTTTTTGGAACACTCTAGTTTACTTGCTGTGAATTTTTCTGTCTCTCGTTCAAATGAATGGAGCTGCGCCGGCTGACGCATGTGCAGATGCGTTTTTTCACAATTTTCTTGTGGGCGGGACCACTCGCGGCCATTTTGGATAGCTCCAGTAGAGAACATTTTTTAGATAGGCGTGACTCTGTCCATTAATATATACAGTCTATGGTCTAGACCCTGTGTGTGTCTAGACCCTGTGTGTGTCTAGACCCTGCGTGTGTCTAGATCCTGCGTGTGTTTAGACCAGTGGTCCCCAAACTACGTTCCGCAGGCCGCCTCTACATTTGCTCCGGCCCTCTGAACAAGACCAGAGAGTATTTTCATATATGGGCTTGTTCAAACTAAAGGGCACAAAAGTGTGACAAAAGGCCAAAAGTTTGATTTCAATAATCAGAAGATTTTTTATGTTTTTCATGTCTCCAAACACCTCCTCTGTTCTGTAGAAGTTGCTAGAACATAACTGTTTTATACATTAGACAAGTTTCCTATAGCGGCCCTGTTTATTTTATGTAACGGACGTGAGCTTTGCAGAAGTTTGTTACGTATTTTCAGATGTCCACATTTGATTAAGGGATTCTATTTTTTTGCATATAGGTGAAACAAAGTGATACTTTCATATAGTCAACCAATTAAATGTGAAACCAGACCAGATTTATTTTTCTCAAGTTAAATTGTTAAAAATGGACTGAAACCATCACGTCCCTTATTTTTTTATTTTTTTAACGATTCCTTTTTATATCAAGTGATTTACTGATGTTGTGTTAATGTTAATCTTGTAAGATTTCATCTGCCGCTTTTTCAGACTGAGGACACTTTATTTTGTATGTAACCGGCATCACAGTAGAATGGTCCAATCAGAGGCTGATTTGGTCGTTTAAAATGTTGCCAAAAATATATTTGTCAATTTTTCCTTTCGTTTTCCTCCACACTATCTCTTCAATGTGTCTGTGTTTGAAATCTTTTTTTCTAATCTATGATAGTAATTTTAGTTTTTGAGTTATAACCTTTTAAAGTCCAGATACTTTCATTGACACATTACTGTGAACACACCCATGTGTGTATTTGATAATCAAGTTGGACTTTTGCAATAAAAAGTTCCTTAGTTATGAACTATTTTCATTATTAACTATTAGTTAGTAACTATTTCAACGCTGCAATCATCACACTGTTTCTGTTACTAACTGACCCGGCCCCCAACGAAGAAGGGAAAAGTTATGTGGCCCTCACAGGTAAAAGTTTGGGGTTGGTTTAGACCCTGTGTGTCTAGACCCTGTGTGTGTTTAGACCCTGTGTGTCTAGACCCTGTGTGTGTTTAGACCCTGTGTGTCTAGACCCTGTGTGTGTTTAGACCCTGTGTGTCTAGACCCTGTGTGTGTTTAGACCCTGTGTGTCTAGACCCTGTGTGTGTTTAGACCCTGTGTGTCTAGACCCTGTGTGTGTTTAGACCCTGTGTGTCTAGACCCTGTGTGTGTCTAGACCCTGTGTGTCTAGACCCTGTGTGTGTTTAGACCCTGTGTGTCTAGACCAGGGGTGCTCAATACGTCGATCGCGATCTACCAGTCGATCGCAAAGGTAGTATTGGTAGATCGCATTAAATAAATAAAAAATGACACATTCTAAACAAATATATACAAAAAACTCCGGGCAAAGTGGAGATTTTTGAAAACTCCGTTAATGCATTTGTGTGTAGACAGAGATAACCGGAGTTTTGCGTTCTCGCACGCCACAGTACCCCCCTAAATTCCTCTGATCACTGAAGCATGGATCATACTACCTTAAAAACTGTTCGCTGTGAGATGCTCGCAGCAGCGAACATCCTCGCTCCACATCAGAGAGCAACAAAGTGATCGCGGGGACTCACGCTCGAAAACAACCAAACCAGGACTAAACCAGGACTAAATCAGGACTAAATCAGGGCTAAACCAGGGCTGAGGACGGGGTCAGTGCTTGTAAACATACGTCTTTACTCCGAGTGTCTTCTATGACTGTAAAAGTGCCGTTACCGGCGTCTGCATCAGAACTCCGCCCACTTCTGTGTTTTTCCCCAACGCAGGACAGGACGTAAGAGACGCACACGTTTGGAATGTTACGAATGTGATTGATAACGCAGATGTGTGGATGCAAATTATTTTATAAACGGAGGAGGGGAAATATTTGCATTTAAAAAAAACAGGCATGGCACATGGACATGGCACCACAGTCAAATGACATCTGTGTTTTACTCAGTAATGTTTTACTGACACTTAGGTGACTGCACATGCGCAACCAACCGCGCTCAGTGCAGGAAAGCTAAACCACGACAAACTTGTCAGCGAGTTGCCACCAATTTTCCGGACTATGCATCCCTGGCCGATTCAATTCAGTGCAAGTCATCAGAGTAAACTCGGGTAATGAAAAAAAATGTACATAGGTAATTGTGTTGTGTTGTGCTATATTGGCTCATGCGGTTTTGCATGTACATAAACATACATTGTAGATATAAAGAATATTTTTTGAAATATATTATTTGCATTTTTGTAGTAGGTAGATCATTTTGACTTGATCCTTTTATAAGTAGCTCGCACGCTGAAAAAGTGTGAGCACCCCTGGTCTAGACCCTGTGTGTGTTTAGACCCTGTGTGTGTTTAGACCCTGCGTGTGTCAAGACCCTGTGTGTGTTTAGAACCTGTGTATACTTAGACCCTGTGTGTACTTAGACCTTGTGTGTACTTAGACCTAGACCCTGTGCCCCTCTTTTTGTCGGCCCTTTGTGGTTTTTTGTCTTGACTTGTCCCTGGTTTTTACTTTTGGATCTATTTTCTTGTGCCATTTATTAAATTATTAAATATTAGTTTTGGGCCTTTCCTTGTTTATCCATTACCCACAATGCACCTTTGGCCTTCAGCCGCCTGCAGCCTCCTACACAACCCTGTATCGCACTAAAGCTAGATTGGTGAATCCTTCATTCGTACAAATCACTCGGCTGAGGATGGAGCAGGAAACCACACTCAGAGAGCTCAAAATAAATAAATGTTGGATCCATTGTTGTTTTTAACCGCCTCAGACCCATGATGGGAGTTGTTTGCTAATAGGCCTTTGTGTGTCCTCTGGGAAGTCGTATTTTTGTTTGGCAACGGGTTCTGACCAATATATGCAGTTATAAATCATTCATTCCACTTGGCGGCCATGTGGCTTCCATATTAGACGGTGGTTAACGCCTTCGCAATTTCTTCACTGCTTGATAAATAATGAAGAAGGTGCTATAATAAAAACAGATTACAGGCCTTCTGGTAAGCACAGCACTCAAACAGAGGAGAATTGCTTATACACCTTTTATTTAAGGGTCTTTGTGTTTTTGCAGCCTCAATATCATGAAAGTTTAATGAAGGGGTTTTATTCAGGGCGTGAGGAGGCCAAGGATCCAGGGCAGAGGATCGAGACCAGAGGATCCCGACCATAGGATCCAGACCATAGAATCCAGACCAAAGGATCGACACGGCTGAGAATGAGGCATCGGAGAAAGGAGGAGAAACCATCACCATTGTGTCCCCAAACAATATTGAGAACTCACATTTCTTTGACTATTTTTCCCATTTCTAAAACTTCTACTTTTCTGTTTCCTGCACAATGATAAACTGTTGTAACTCACAGAATAGTAGGGTTGTATATTTGGTCTATGAAACAAGGACACTCTAAGGACTGTAATGATTCCAGACATTTATTACTGGAGTACATCAATACCTACAGATCGGGTGCGTAGGAGGAGAGGCCTGTATAGCCTAATGTCATAGAGAGAGAAATCCCGCACACCGCCTTACTTGCAAATAAAAAAATATTTATTTAAAGTGCTGCGACGTTTCGGCGTTATGCCTTCATCAAGCAAACATGTTTGCTTGATGAAGGCGTTTGAGTTGAAAACTTTGCATTTGCTTTTAATGTTTATTAACTTTCTCTCGGACAAATGCTGGATAAGAAATGTAACTTGAGGTTGCATTGTCCCTCACTAGTAAGGCTAGTTTATTTGTATAGCACTGAACATACACAAAGAAAATCAAATTGTCAAACAAAACAAGACAGAAACAATCACACAGCATAATCACAGAGCGTTAAAAAAGAGAACATTCTCCAGCTGTTACAGAAACAGAACCGTCTTACTTTTTTAGGAAGACTGTTCCAATAAATTGTTCCAGATAATCTTTTTTTGATATACAGTAAGTAAGTAGCGCATTTCACAAACCAGAGTCACAAAGCACTTTACTGCTGTTGCAGCTGTTTCCACTCAGAAATGGAGCAGCCGCCAACAGGGGGCGCTGTCAGAACCAAATGTTTAAAGCGGTAGGGGAAATCGGAGCACCTGGAGGAAACCTACACAGACACAGGGAGATCATGCAAACTCCAATCAGAAAGGTCTGGAGGTGGAATCAAACCTAGAACCTTTTTTACTTTTCCAATTAGCCGTGAGGAAGATCCAAGTTCTATGGTATTTTGAGACACTTGTTTTTACATCGGTCCTTATTTTTCAGATAAAACAAAAAAAAAAGATGAAAATAGATGTTGAATCAACCCCAGGACCATCATGCTGTGAAACGCTAACGCTAACCACTGATGATACGCCACGAAACCAAACATGTGAAACCAAAGCAAACCCAAACGCAATCACACTTTCAATGTTGCATGGATTTAGTAAACATCTACGATACACCCACGACGCTGAACCCAAATCAGAATAAAACCAAAGCTAAAGTGTGTCTAAACCAAGTGAACTGTAGCTAACACAGTGCAGCACTTTGAAAATCACAAACCAACGAAATGACGACAAACCAAACATGGGTCCCAACTTCCCTGGCGCCACATGTTTAGAAACCCTCATTCTAATCTTGACAGACAACAGTCCCTCTGCCCCGCCCCCTCCACTTCCACCACCTTTAATATTTGATCTGTGTCTAAGGCTATATCCACACGAAGACAAAACGCTTATAATTTCAGAAACTTTTTCTGTAAACACGGAGTTAGCTCAGTAAATGTGTGCGTCCATATGAATGTAGTCAATACGCCTGAAAACGCTGTGAAACTATGCCAGACCTGTTGGTGGCGCTGTGACGCAATGACGGGATCAAGCCCAAACTTCCGTGACGGGAACTGGGCATGCGCGGAATTTTGTAAACAGACAACATGGCGAGTGGGCGAGCTGGTACTACATTAGTATGGACGGACGATGAGGTTGAACTGTTGCTTCGGGTCACACTGGATTACAAAACCAACAAGCTACATTGTTGTTGTCATTATTTTCTGAGTGCGGCGCATGCGTGCTTTAACAAGAGGCGGGGCGATGACGCAAGCGTCTCAGATACATTGCGGAGAGGCAGTAACCACGGAGCGGCATATACGGAGTTTTGAAATCTTTCCACTCTGGGACCTGGTTGCAAAAATGTTCGTTTACACCCCCCCAAAACGCCGGCCTCGTATGGACGATACACTGGATTGATAAAGTATTTTTGCGTTTAGGCCTGAGCTTGACTTCGTGTGGACAGGGCCTAAATGTTCTCAGCTCTCGCCTCCTCTGCTTCTATTTATACAAGTCTGAGAAAAGACAGCGTTTTTGCCGAGTCTCGTACTGGTCTCTCTCTGGTCTCTTTAGCCGAGGTCTCTCTCCTGTGAGACCCAGGAGGAGTCTCGTACTGGTCTCTCTCTGGTCTCTTTAGCCGAGGTCTCTCTCCTGTGAGACCCAGGAGGAGTCTCTTACTGGTCTCTCTCTGGTCTCTTTAGCCGAGGTCTCTCTCCTGTGAGACCCAGGAGGAGTCTCGTACTGGTCTCTCTCTGGTCTCTTTAGCCGAGGTCTCTCTCCTGTGAGACCCAGGAGGAGTCTCGTACTGGTCTCTCTCTGGTCTCTTTAGCCGAGGTCTCTCTCCTGTGAGACCCAGGAGGAGTCTCGTACTGGTCTCTCTCTGGTCTCTTTAGCCGAGGTCTCTCTCCTGTGAGACCCAGGAGGAGTCTCGTACTGGTCTCTTTAGCCGAGGTCTCTCTCCTGTGAGACCAACATATTCTGACACTGCTGATTGAATTTTGCTCATTATTGCACTGAAAAGGCAGGTTGTATGGGAGGTGCGTGTGTGTGAGCATGTGTGTGTCTGTGTGCGTGTGTCTGTATGTGTTTGTGTCCGTGTGTGTGCATGGGCGCATGTGCATGTGTGTGAGTGTGCGTATGTGTCTGTATGTGTCTGTGTGTGTGTCTGTATGTGTGTGTGTTTGTCTGTGTGTGTGTCTGTATGTGTGTGTGTTTCTCTGTGTGTGTGTCTGTATGTGTGCATGTGTGTGTGTGTGTCTGTATGTGTGCATGTCATGGAGATGGGTGAAGCTTGCATCATATACTGTGTTCTGTAACTCACTGGACTCTAACCTGAGGCTAAGAATGAACTGAATTACTAATAATGCTCTTATTTGCTCGATGGCACTGCTTTACTTCTGTGGTCATTGTGGTTTGCTTCTATTCTTATATAATTATGTTTTTGCATTGGTTTGAGGCCGTTATTTTAATAGAAACCAAGGCTGAGACTCTGCCTGCATTGGTCATGGAATGCTTGTTTTGTTTTCTCAATGTTATTTTCTCCAGGGTCAGAGTCCACTTCAGACACAATTAACAAAGAATCTACTTTGATTAAAAAACCTAAATGTAATAATTTTCTGTGAGTTAAAGTCTGCTCTCTGCCAAATAATGACCCACTCACTCGAGGAAACATGTTTTTTGAATGATCATGGTCATTCATGGACCATGGAGTTAATAGACTCATTGTAGAGTAATTAAACCGAAGGCGACAGTAAACTGTAAGTGTGTAGTTGTTGTTAAAGCTGAAGACTGTGGTGTCAAAGACTGCCATAACCCTCTCAGAAATATGAAACAAATATAATGATTACATATCGATGATCATATATGAATGTTTTCTATATTGAATGAACTTTCTTTGCATTGAAGATTAATTACATTTGTGTCTCGGTGTAAATCAGCACTGATCCCATCATTCCTCCTGTACTAAACAATACGATACTTACAGCTGTTTGAAATAATCTTTTACACAAACTGCTCTCTCAGCTTCAGGTCATGGGCCTCAGTAAGTCACAAACATTCAGGCTGAACGACATCGAGAAAATCATATGGTCAATCGACTTGTTTAATTCCAACAAGTCGATTGACCACAACAGACCATTAATACACTGCTGTACAGAAACAGTCATGGTTCTTAGACAAAGTGTTAGATTTATGCCATTATGTGACATTTCTGACTAAAAAACAACAGAATGTACCTTGAATAGAATTACAAAACAAACTGGACACAGACTGCTCCATTTTATCATGACAGTCCAATATTGGTATTTGTGGAATCTAACTCATGTACAATAGTAGATTACCATCTCCCTTCATAACGAGGTGGACCAGACTTCAAAACGCACTCTTCTGCGAGACAATAGTCCTAATTATTGATGCCTAGTTGAGTGCACTCATCTATTATTTCCTAATTCCACAGTGCAAGCAATTCCTCTCTCCCTTATTTAAATACATTCAAATGCAAATGTGGACCCAATCCCATAGAAATGTAAAGTATGTGTATATTCTCTTACATCAGAGCGAGGAGACTTATCAACTCAGAATAAATATACGAAAATACAACTCACAATGAGAGAGGATCTGATGCTATATGACAAGCTCACACCATACTATAATCCCATCTCATAACAATACATACATCCATCATCAATAGTTGTCCTTAATATTGTATGAAGGCCTGGAATTAAAAAAAAACCTTTTTTGTGAATAAATATCATTTAATATAGATGTCTGTTTGAGTGCAGTCATTTATTATTTCCTATTTTTACAGTTGAACCAAGCAACCCCTCTCTCTTATGTAAATACCGTAGAAGTCCATCCATACAAATCCATATGTCAATATACATTAGACCATTATGAAGTGTTGCCCTAGTGGTGACAGACTATAGACTGAAATTCCCTCACTGTGGGACGAAAAAAAAAAGATTTCTTGACTCACTCTTATATGTGAAATTATACACATATAAATATACAGATGTCCGTGAGAGACTTATGTGACGAGCTCCACATATATATAGACAGATCGTTATTGACAGTTGTTCTGTGAGTAATGAGTATTAGTTTGCATGACATTGCACATACAAGGCATTCTGACTCCCACAGCATCCCAAGGCCATCGCATATACGTGTCTGTCTCTAACCTCCAAGTCCTCATCAGCAATGTCACCAAACCAAACACACACTCAACATCACGCAAGGACATCACGCATCCATCACTCCAGGCTTTTTATCCTATTTGTTTGTTTTACCGCTGCCCACAACAAATATAGACCTGTTAGATGCCCTGCTCTGACAGCTGGCGTGCAAGGTTGACTCTACACCTATACGCGCTTCGACGTCCAAAAAACCCCATCATATTCCAGCTCCAAAAGTTACGCGTGATAAAAACATAGGATAAAGTGCGCGGATGTGAGCCCACCTCGTCCTGCGGGGGCTGGTTCTGCCTCTGGTTCGGTTGCTCCTTGGTGGCTGTCATTGCAAAAAATAAAAATAAAAACTCTTTATAAAATCCCCTTTGAATAAAATTAAATAACAATAAAAAAGCTGATAAATCCAGTCAATGCGTCAAAAGCCGAAGCCCGAGCGGAGCGGGCGTCTTCGTGCTCGTCTTGTCCAGAGAGCAGCAGAATCTTAAACACTAGACGCTCTCTCTGTGCAGATAGAGAGACAGGGAGGGAAGGGGGGGGGGAGAGAGAGGGAGAGAGAGGAGGAGAAAGGCTCTGTCGGCAAAGATGATGCGAGAGAGAGGAGAGGTTCGCGTAACGGCGGAGAGGGCGAAGGCAGCTGTCACATGTTAGCGAGGAGAGAGAGGGGGAGAGCGGGAGAGAGGGAGGGGAGGGAGAGAGGAAGAGAGAGTGGGGGGAGTGGGAGAGGGGGGGTGAGAGAGAGGGAGACGCGGACGTTGTCGAAGAGAGAGCCAGAGGATGGGGGAGAGAGAAAAGGGGGGAGAGGGAGAGGGGGGAGGTGAGAGAGAGGGAGACGCAGACGGAGGGGAAGAGAGAGCCAGAGGAGGGGATGGGGGAGAGAGCTGCTGTGAAGGGGGAGAGACCTGCTGTGAGGAGGGAGAGAGAACGGTGTATGCGTGTGCGCGCCCGGGGTGGGTCGTGCGTCACGTTTTCGCGGCGGGAGCTGGTGATGCTGAAATCCCGGTCCAGGCGCAGCGGACGATAGGAGGGCAGTTGTGATGGAGAAGAAGAAAGTCACTAGAAGTCTACAGCCTCAGTCCTTGGTCTACAGCAGGGGAGTCCAAACTTTTTAGTAAGAGGGCCAATAATGGATCACCAGACAAGTCCAGGGGCCAACATCACGGCCTGAAAAACGGTTCTGTTCTGAGCATTATAATAATCTATACCAGAGCTGAAGTTGGCTGAATGACAATGTTTACCATCTCACCAGCACCATTAACGGAAGTGACACAATAAAAAACCAAGTCATTACAGTTTATATAAATAAAGTCAACAACAAGGTCTCTTTTGGCTGAGCTGAAGTTGGATGGATGACAAAGTGAACTTGTGTTTACGATCTCAAAGACTACTTTGGGTAAGCATGGCAGAGGGCCACATAAAAGGATCCTGAGGGCCGCATTGGCCCCAGGGCCTGAGTTTGGACATGCCTGGTCTACAGCCTCAGTCCTGGTTCTTCTTCAAGGACAATCTCCTTTTATGTTTCAACTCAACTCAATTCAGTCTACCAGAAAACAGTATTCACACTCATTCCACATAAGTCATTTGTTGAAGAATCTAAAAAATTATCCAGAAAACCTGCTTTAATACCTTCATTCCCATGCAGCCAGCTCTTTTTGTATTTAAACTTTGGCCCTTGACAAAAGTAAATTTGATGGCCCTGATGTACAGCGCCTCCAGAACGGACTATAGATCTGAAGAAGTCACAGTAAAACTCGTCTTGTTAAATCCACACACGGAGCGGAAAGCAATTACCTCAGTATTTGGAGCACTTAACAGAGAAATGACACGGTGAACCCACACTATATCAAACTCACTGCAGGATTATTGGACTGGGATGTTTACAGTGCCACCGACAGCTTTATGGGGCCACAAGAACAGCACAGGGGCATGCTGGGAAACGTAGGCCGGGTCGCGCTAATCCTCGTTCCAGACATCGATCAATAGTTACCGTTTAACTTTTCTTGTGTATTTTATTAACAGTTAATGCCAAAATATGACAGGCTCAAAGGCATTTGTACACTGTCGGCATGACAACAAGTCTAGGAGTTTTAGAACCGATACTTGACACGAGGATTCACACTGTCCTGAAACTAACAAAACGCCCAAACCAATGAAATATTATTTCTCTCCTACAATAGTTTTACATCCTTCAGATCCAGACACAGTCTCTTTCCTCTCTTGGGACTGTAGGATCTGTACCGTATGTCCCTCTGGGATGAACACTGAGACACTGGTCCAACTCCAAGGGACGCAGAGGAAGAGACCACACATGAAACAAACTGTGTAATGAGGCGTCCAGATTTTCTTTTTATTTGTGCTACTCCAAGTGTTCTGTGGTGCATTTTAGGGACACTCAAAGTCTATTCATATGACATTATTCTTTCACTCCAGTCATGGTGGTGATAAACTATAAGTGTAGCCACAGCTGCCCTGGGGCACACTGACAGAAGCAAGGCAACCAGTCTGTGCCAACGGCCGCTCCCACCATCAACAACCATTCACACACAAGCCACTCATTCTAATGTGGGGGAAGTGTCTTGTCTAAGGAGGACACAACCACAGTTTGGCACTTTACAACCGCAGCTGCCCCACCACAGTACTAACCGGGGCCTGCTCTGCTTAGCTTCAGAGGTCTGACGGGATCTGGCTTTCACCTGTAGGCCACAGTAGCAGTAGTAGTACTAATAGAAGGAGTAGCAACAGTAGCAGTGCAGAAATAATAGTAATAGTAGTAGCAGCAGTGGCAGTAGAAGTAGTAGTACTAGAAACAGAAGTGGATTCAAACCAGGGCCGAATTACCCTTTTCTTTGCTCTAATTAAGAAATGTCAATTTTGAAAAGGTTCCACTTGTTTGTCTTTGTTTGTGTTGAACGTTTAGGAAGAGACACAGAGAAGGTCGACCAGTTCCTCTGAGCCGAGGACCAGAAACAACAGCGGAGCTGAACATGTATTGAGCGTCCTTGTTTACAGCTTTAACAAATCAGTGGTTCATTCCCGGGTTCGATCGAACCCTAGGGGTTTGGTCAGTCTGTCTAAGGACTTCAGTAGATCCTCCACCGTAGAGGTCCGGTCACACGCACATTCTCTAGTGATGGGGAAACGATCGCAACGCTTCAGAGCGTGTGTAGATCTTCCCGAAGCAGACTCTTTGAAACACCGTGTTGGAGCGTGTATCAAAACAGCCGGTCACGTGACAAACATGCCACTGTCTACGACTCTGCAGTCACTGCTTCACTGCTTTGCTCTGTGTAGCTGCAGTCAGTGGAGTGGTGCTAACTAGCCACAGTTTAAATTATACATCAATATTTGTTGTGTAGTTTTGAGATGTTGAGGCATCTAAAAGTGGAGATCATATTCAACCAAACAAGGTCTAGTCTCATTTTTTTTTATAAAGCTAGTGCCAAACAAGAAGGCGACTGAAACTGACAACTGTTGAAAAACTTAAAATAAAAACTAGTGCTCTACATAAAGTGCAGATTTTTTTATTTGAGATTTAAATAGGGGTGGGCCAAATATATGGTAGACAATAATATTGTGAAAGTCAATTTGAAGATATGCCTTTTCGTATTATCATCTTTTTAATTTTTCAATACATATTACAATTAGAGAAGGAAAGATATCCGTTTGTCTAATGTGTGCCTAAAAAGCCAATCACTGCTTTGTTTGTACATTTCAGTAAATATTGAGCGAGCCTTTTTGGATGTGTTTTTTCAGAGTTACTTGAATTTGATTTTTAAGGTCAATATATGTTAGCGCATGTTTTGCAAAGATGTGTGAAGCACTTTACAAATAGAAAGCTTCTGTTTTGATCTACACCGTCTCTATCTATAGATGGCCTGGCAGCAAAACATTGCAGATCATTGTGTGTAAAAATGATTGATTTTAAAGAAATTGTGAAAATATCGTTATCAGGAGTTGGGTAAAAAATATATATATAGATATTTATTTTTGTCCGTATCGCCCACCCCTAGATGTAAACAAACTTTTTTTCAATATACCCATGTTCTGCTGCAGTAAGATGCTCTCTTATGATAGTTATGTGAGAAGATGAAATGGTCTGAATTTGCAACCACTTTTGGAACATGAATCAAATTCTGCTATTCATAAGTTGCAGTCATTATATTTGTCCACTAGGTGTCAGTGTTACAAGCAAGTCTGAGCTAGATCAGAAGCTTCAACACATTTGAAACAGTCTGGCAATGAAAGTCTCATCGTGCTACAGGACTTCATTGGAGTCTAATCTTCGATCTTAATACAATAAATATGTCACAATCTAAGTCTGCTGGAGTTTATAAATGCAGCTTGACCATAAATATTCTAATGCGATCTTTGTCTCGAGTCTTTCAAGATTGAATTAAGTTAATCTCCTGAAAACGGTTGTTGCACAATGTTTTGTATTTTATTCATACCCAGATGTGGCGGCTATACCCTCCCAACCTCAGCCCCTGTGGAATTCAATGTTCAAAAACAAATCATTTTATAAATAGTCCATACCTCATTGAATATTATGGACACACTCATCGACTTATCAATGTAACTATGACCCATTTTGATTTAATTAACCTTAAATCAAAGCTGAGGATCCCACAAGGCTGTATGCTATATCCTTTACTCTACTTACAGTATGTTTTAATGTTGTGAGTTTTTTAGTGTTGGACTTTTTTTTTATTCAGTTCTGTTCAGTATCACAATATTTTGTACACACAATGCAACTGATAGGGTGGAGAAAAGCATTTATTGCATTTATAAAATATTATCTGCTTTACTTTTGTGTTTCCTCTGAGTTTACTCTGGTACTTTACATCTGAGGTTTAAGTTCCTGCTGCTTGTTGTGACTTTATGATGAGACTGTCTGTATCGCAACAAGAATCACTTTAAAATTGTGGCTCAAACATTACAGTCCTGAAGAATCCTCACATTTTCCCCATTACCAGCCTACATTTGTTTACATTGGCTTATGCTGCTCTACATTAAGAAAACATTTTTGTTCAAATTCAACAAAGATTTTTTTTTTTATCTGAATGAGAATCAAATAAAAACATCTTCAAGGTCTTTGACTCTTTTAATGACTTCACACAAACAGCTTCTACAGTCTCTCGATCTGCTCCCAAAGGACTATCTATCAGCTCCTAATCCTCTCAGATCCACATCACTCGTAACCACGGCAACCCACACGCCCAGGAGGAGGAGGAGAAACATCTGACATCAGCAACAGAAGAGGAGAAGGAGGCTTCTGGCTTCATTTTCTTTAGTGTACGTCTGTAGTTGGCTGGCCAGGGCTTGTGCTTCAGGTATGGTCATCTGGCTGTACTTCTTGGGTCTTTTCATTGCACCTCTCTGGGCCTCAGTGAATTGACTCACTTCTCTCCGAGCAGCCTTGATCTTAACCTCCAACCATCCATGGAGGGTATTGTACATGGCTGCCATGGTTGCTCTTATAGCCAAGCATCTCTAGGATCACTGCTGCCGAAGTGTATAATCAGCTCATTGGTTTCAGTGATTGTGGTGGTAGGTATTGCCCTCACTGCTGCATCCATGCTTTCTATGACACCCTCAGGTGGTACTTCACAGGTGTCCTGTGCCCATTCTTGCCATGATCTTAGCATTCAGGTCAGTCGCTGCCTCGTTCAACATTTTTGTTTCCATTGGGGCTCTGTACCCAATATCTGGTTGGGGAGTTGGTGTTGGTGGGACCGCCCCTCTGACTTCATATCTGTAGCATCAAACATGTATTTTTGTCGAATTAATTTGACACCTGTGGCCCTTGCCTTTTGTTTTGGTCCAACACAGTATGATAGAGAACAGTCAATTTCATGTTTTTGTACATATACAGTACATCTACTGTACATATGCTGTACATAAGTATGAGTCCAAACCTTGTGAATGTTGACGACAGAATGAATACACTTTTTCATATTTCGTATTTTTCATTAGTCATTTCAAAGCTGCATTTGCTGGATCTGGTGAAAGGTAAATAACAGGAGCACGAATCAATACAATGTCCAAACCAAGTTTGAACAAACAGATGGGGACAGACACAGAGCTCTTTGAAACTGCATTTTGAAAATAAGCAACAGTCTCTTTGAAGTCGGTGTATTCACAAAATAACTGAAGCAAAACATTAATACGTACAGTAACATCCAAATAATACTTTTCACAGCTTTACACCATGAGGCAGCATTAAAATGCAGCTATAATCGGAACAGTCTTCCAGAAAATGTAAGGCAGGCTTCTTCTCTGACTATGTTCAAATCCAGGTTAAAAACAGCTCTTTTTGATCTGAAGGATTAAAATACAATACAATATAATTTTGTATAGCCCTAAATCACAACAGAAGTCATCACAGAGGACTTAACAAAACCATTGAAATCACCAACACAGGTCAGAGAATCAACAGTTGAAACACATAAAGAATATAGAACACATGTTGAAAAATGTCATACATGTTGTAGAATGTTAAAGTGTCCTGGATCATCACCACAGTCCTTCTAGTTGGACACTAACAGACCCTCCTGCATCGACAAGGATAAACTCATGAGAAAACCCAGTGGGAAAAAGTGAGAAACCTCGGGGAGACCCATAGTTTGAGAAAAGGATCCGCTCCTATGGATTGTATCTTTACTCTTTTGAATGTTCTGTGATGTGTGACTTGTGTGATTATTTAAGTTTCTTTGTCAAGTACTTTGAGTTGCCCTTTGTATGAATTGAGCTATACAGATAAACTTGCCTTGCCTCACAGTTTTAAAACAAGTGCCAGTGCCAGTGTATTTGTTTATTTCTGACATTTCTGACTACTTCAGGAAGAGATAAGGTAAAAATAAGGTCTGAACAAGGAAAAGGCAGAAACTAAAGCTTATCCTTTAGTACATTTTACACTTAAAAAGGCCTAAATTAGGGTCTCTAGGGGTCTAAATGACACAGGTCAGGTCTATCCATCCATCCATCCATTTTCTTCCCCTTAATCCATTTCTGGGTCGGGGGGGTGGCAGTCAGAGCTGCACCCAGTACACTTAGCACCAGCCCCTCACTGATCCTCCTGCAGGTGGTGAGTCCACAGGAGCTGAGATCTTTCAGTGGGGGCTTTGGGCAAAGTGGGGTTAAGTGTCTCGCCCAAGGACACAACGACAGCAGTCATCAGTGGGAGTAGTTAGGAAAAATCCTCAAAATCCAGCTTGAAGAATAGTCCTTTATGGTGTTTTTTCACTGTGGCGGGTCACTTTGAACTGAGGAAAGTACTAGTATTACATGGCTGCTACTCACAAATTAAGACATTTACTCCAAAATAATATGTTTTAGAATTTAGATCATCTTCTACATGTTTTGTTATTGGTAGAACATTAGAATTTGCGGAGTGAAACTGCTATTCGTATTGCACTAAAATTGACTTTTCAAAACACTATGGAGATGGAAGTAAACTGTCGAAACATGCCAAGGTAAGAACAATAACAACAGCAGAATTAATTAATATCAAAATTAAAAGCAGCCGAAAGAGTAGTTAGCCATTCATACCATGCAATGTTTTAGGCAACTTCTACTCAAACACTCTTACATGGAACAGGGATTGATGACTGGGCAATAATATCAGGGATGAATTATACTTTTGATCAAGAGGAACGTGGTGAGAATCGGAGTGTTTTAAGTCATTTCCAGTGAGTGTCGAGTCTTGCTTTTTACACCAACAGTACATTGACCTTCACAGCTCTCAGATTAATCTGTGCTTTTATTCTTTAGTAAATCCACACGTCAATACAGCAGCAGAGAGAGAGGGAGAGAGAGAGACTAGAGAGACAGAAAGTGAGATAAAGACAGGGAGAGGATGAGAGAGAGAGACCAGAGAGAGAGACAGAGATAGTGAGAGAAAGACAGAAAGAGAGAGAGAGAGAGAGAATGACAGAGAGAAAGAGAGACAGAGACACAGAGATGGAGAGACAGAGAGGGAGAGAGACAGAGAGAGACAGAGAAAGACAGTGAGGGAGAGACAGAGAGAGAGACAGACAGAGAGACAGAGAAAGACAGTGAGGGAGAGACAGAGAGAGAGACAGACAGACAAATACAAAGCCACAGAGAGAAAAAGACAGTGAGGGAGAGACAGAGAGAGAGACAGACAGAGAGACAGATACAAAGCCACAGAGAGAAAAAGACAGAAAGAGAGAGAGAGAGAGAATGACAGAGAGAGAAAGAGAGACAGAGACACAGAGATAGAGAGACAGAGAGGGAGAGAGACAGAGAGAGACAGAGAAAGACAGTGAGGGAGAGACAGAGAGAGAGACAGACAGAGAGACAGATACAAAGCCACAGAGAGAAAAAGACAGAGAGAGAGAGAGAGAGAGAGATAGATAGACCAGAGATAGAGACAGATATAGTGAGCGAAAGACAGAAAGAGAGAGAGAGAGAATGACAGAGAGAGAAAGAGAGACAGAGACACAGAGATAGAGAGACAGAGAGGGACAGAGAAAGACAGTGAGGGAGAGACAGACAGAGAGACAGTACAAAGCCACAGAGAGAAAAGGACAGAGAGAGAGAGAGATAGATAGACCAGAGATAGAGACAGATATAGTGAGAGAAAGACAGAAAGAGAGAGAGAGAGAGAATGACAGAGAGAGAAAGAGAGACAGAGACAAAGAGATAGAGAGACAGAGAGGGAGAGAGAGAGAGAGAGACAGAGAGACAGATAAAAAGCCACAGAGAGAGAAAAAGACAGAGAGAGAGACAGATAGATGAGACAGAGAGGGAGATACAGAGGGAGAGAGAGGGAGAGGAGGTGGGAAGAGAGGACATATTGGGAAGAGATCGAGAGCTTGCTGCAGAAATATGCCTGACTAAGTTACATCTTGTGGAGATTTTTAGGTTTTTTCTAGTTTTGGAACAGTTGCAGCAAACATATTACAACATATCACCACTAAGTGCAATAAGAAAACACAATTGACATTCACTTGGACTCTACAGCCGCTTCATCTGTGGCCATACATCTGTCCTTCACCGAGGTTTCTCTTTCACCCTCCTATAGTTTGAGGGTTTTCCTTGATGAATGAAAGTTTGAATCAAGGTTCAATAAAGGTTTCAAGAGGTTTTTGACCAATGGCTGTTGTAATTGTCTAATTTTCTAATCTTCTTTTTTAAATGAAACTGCTGTGTAATTTTGGACACACTGCCACAATGAAAAAGTATGAGGTAATAATGTCTTGAATTAATGGATGTTATCTGCGCATATTCTGACTGTGTTAAAACAAGATTCTCATAATCCAAGAACTATTGATGTAGTTTCTCAGTCAAAGGGAGACAATTCTGTGTCTTTTTCAAATAAGTTCATTGTGTTTGTCCCATTGGAAAATCTTCTGAGTGTGTGCGACACAAACAGCTCGAGGAGTTTAATTTTCAATGCAAGTCAATAGGAGCCAAAGTAGGAGCAAAACTTCCATTAGCACTTCTTTTTTGGGCTTCATTGCGCTAGCGGGTTAGCACTGTCCATCCGTATACAGCCAATGAGTATATACATTGGATATAGAAGGTATTTTGAAAGAGATGTTGAAAAAGTCTTGATAAGGAATAGATTCAGAAACCAAATCATTATTATGTCAGTTATTCCTTTTTACATTGAATTATAATTTTGTCCAAAGTAAAAATAAAAAAAAGAAATACATTAAGTAGATCAGTGTTTTTCAACCACTGTGCCGCGGCACACTAGTGTGCCGTATGATATTGTCTGGTGTGCCGTGAGAAATTCGTCTACTTTGTCTAAAAATAACTGCATTCGCTGTTGACGAGCGGTGACTTGTTTTGAACTGTGGAGTGACCATGTAATACTTTTTCAAATCAGTAGATGGCAGCAGATAGCTAAGTACTTTGAAACTGAAAAATTGGATGCGACCACTGGCTGTAACAGGTCAGCATTGTGGCGAGAAAGGTAAAATTGGATGCGACCAACAAATGTGGGAGGGAGCGAGACAAGAGCTTTGTGGCGAGTGAGAAGTGAAAGTGATAGAGACGTTTTTGAAAATGAATTATGCCGTTTCTGAACAGGATTAACATCCTCCGCTCTGCCCCGGGGCAGCTGTGGCCGCGTTGTAGTGGTTTAACTATGAAATGTACAATTTTTGTACAACAGCTCTCGCGAACGCACTTCTGAACTGGGTACCGAGCGCAGACCATAGTCGAGTGGACAGAACCATAGACATGCGGACCGGACAGAACCATGGACTCGCGTTCAGGACCTCCCGTGTCCCTCATCCAAAACTCCTGAATTTAAAGCTCGGATACCTAAATTTTTTCCCATGCACTAACAATGCATGTTCTTTGTGTGAGTTATTATTTGACTATTTGGGCAGAGAGTGGATTTTCTTAGTTTTTTTTTCCACACAGTTAGTGCCACTTTATTCCCAAACTCTTGTTATTTGTATCGAGAAATATTAAATAAAGCTTAATGTCAAGGCCTGGACTTAAGCATTTTGATGAGAATAACTGTATATTGTGAATATAGGCTACAGAGTATACTGTATACATTATAAGATAAGATACGATATACTTTATATATCACACAGAGTATGTACAGTATATATTTTTTTACATTAGTACTGTATACATTTTTACATTTTCTCCTGGAGGTGTGCCGCAAGATTTTTTCAGTGAAAAAAGTGTGCCTTGGCTCAAAAAAGGTTGAAAAACACTGAAGTAGATAACATTCATTAACCTAAATAGTAAAACAAAAGAATGGAATGAAAAGATTTGATGTAAGTTTAATATAAAAGACAAATCCAGGTGAGTTTGAATATTCCAAGGTCTCGCCGTGCTGCCTGTGGGCGTGAGGTGCATTAGCCATAGCAGCATTAGCATAAAGTGCCCTTAACCTTTGAGCTGCAGTGTTTTTGAAGAGGCCGCTAATGCTAACGCTAACACAGTTTGGCGAGAAGCTGATGAATCCCGGAGATAACCTTTAGAGGATTGTTTCATCTCTGCTCAAAGGTTGGATCTACACCAGTGAGAACACACACCATCTATCTCTGCCACGCACACATATACACATACACACATATACATACACACACAGTAGTACGTACACACACACACACATACACACACGCACACATACACACACCATCTATCTTAGCCACACACACATATACACACATATGCATTCACACACAGTATACACACACACACACACACACAGCTTCTGCAGGAGAAAATATGGAAATTAAAGGTTGGACAAATTACACCGAGCGGCACATTTGCTTTTTGAGGATTTAATGTTTGCAAAACGATTTGAGAGAAACATAGAGTCCAAATGTCATGTCTGGTGAGAAGTGTTTTTTAGTTTTATTTCTCTCTGGAAGTTGTGATTGTATTATGGACTGAGTTTTTCTGTGTCAATATATTGGGAGTGACTATGTGCAGACACGTTCAAAGCAATCTAATGTAAAGGTCGAAAAAGCAGTTTGGGAAATGGAATTTTGCCAAAAGTTGATGCTTAACCGAGAGGACGCACACCTCTTTGTCTATGTATCTGTCAGCTGATGTTATTCTACGTGTGAAAGAAACTAAATGCAGATTTTTTACCAAAGGGGAATAGGAAATGTATTACTGCAAACAACCAAATTGAATATTGCATCACAAGTTGGTCTCTCATCTCTGTTACCAATTTGATCATAATTGAATCTCTGTATAAGAAATCTCTAAGTTTTTGACAGAAAACCCAAATCATTTCATGCATGCAATATTTTAAACCAGTACAATCTTTTAAATTTTAAACGTTTTAATAACTTTAAAGAAGCTATACCCGATTTTTTTTCTAAGTAGTTCATAAAAATGCTTTTTACTACATACAAGTTGTATCATAATACATAATTTAATTGAAAACTTGAGGTCATTGAGTTTTAAACGGGGGGAACGGTATCTGACGGAGGTAATTTGGCCGTGAGATACCGTTTCCCCCGTTTAAAACTGAGGGAACTGTATCTGACGGGGGTTATTTGGCCATCAGGATGCGTTTCCCCTGTTTAAAACTAAGGGAACGGTATTTGATGGGGGTTATTTGGCCATCAGGATGCGTTTCCCCCGTTTAACAGAGGGGGAACGGTATCTGACGGGGGTTATTTGGCCATCAGATACCGTTTCCCCCGTTTAAAACTGAGGGAACGGTATCTGACGGGGGTTATTTGGCTGGTTTAGTCCTGGTTTAGTCCTGGTTTGGTTGTTTTCGAGCGTGAGTTCCCGCGATCACTTTGCTGCTCTCTGATGTGGAGGATGTTCGCTGCTGCGAGCATCTCACAGCGAACAGTTTTTAAGGTCGTATGATCCATGCTTCAGTGATCAGAGGAATTTAGGGGGGTACTGTGGCGTGCGAGAACGCAAAACTCCGGTTATCTCTGTCTACACACAAATGCATTAACGGAGTTTTCAAAAATCTCCACTTTGCCTGGAGTTTTTTGTATATATTAGTTTAGAATGTGTAATTTTTTCATTTATTTAATGCGATCTACCAATACTACCTTTGCGATCGACTGGTAGATCGCGATCGACGTATTCAGCACCCCTGCTCTACAGCGCAGCTTAACACCAGGGCTTCGGCTTCAAAATTTGAATATAATTCTAACATTAAAAAAATATATATATATGTTCGAACAAATATTAGACAGCCCTTATAATTCGAAATGTATTTAATGACTGCAAATAAAATAGTTAGCTCCCAAAGGTTTCACCGGGACGTGCTAGGCAGTTAACAGCTAAGCTAGCTAGCTGTTTCATGGTAACTTCCGGGTTTTTCGCGATCGCTTTTTGTCACATTAAAACAGTATTTTTATCATGAAAACGTTGACAGCAAATTCTGAAATCGTCCGTGCATGTGTGTTAAGGATGTATTAGGGCTGGGCGATTAATCGATTTTAATCATTAATTCGAGTTTTATGTTTAGGGCGATTTCTTTTTTTAAAAATTCGATTTTTATTTTCTCCATCGCAGAACTACAGCGCTAACGCGCTAACCGCGGGTCTATGGTGTTGAGCAGTCATTTTGAAGCTAACCTAATGCTAACAGTCTCCCTCTGGCCTGATGCTCGCTCTCACAGTTGCTGCTGTTGCAATAACACTTCAAACGTTCAAGAATCAGACTTTATGTAATCGCCAGAACACACACACACACGCACGCAAGCCCCGGTCGCTATGTTCGTACGCCATGTTCGTACGCCTTTCACGCTCTCTCACGCTCGTTATTCCAAAGCGCACTCCCGTGTCCGTGGCGCGCACACACTCGTGTCCCACTGAGCCGCTGCACTTTGGGGAAAGACACGTCTCACACATTGCTCTCATTGCTCTGATACAAACAACGTGTTCCCCGCTGTCTGTTAGCTACAGTAGCTGTTAGCTACAGTAGCTGTTACAGTAGCTGTTAGCTACAGTAGCTGCTACAGTAGCTGTTAGCTACAGTAGCTGCTACAGTAGCTGTTAGCTACAGTAGCTGCTACAGTAGCTGTTAGCTACAGTAGCTGCTACAGTAGCTGTTAGCTACAGTAGCTGTTAGCTACTGTAGCTGCTACAGTAGCTGTTAGCTACAGTAGCTGCTACAGTAGCTGTTAGCTACAGTAGCTGTTAGCTACAGCATCAGAATGTAAACAGGAAGCTCGCACAATGCGGGAGTCACTGAAGTTAGTATTAGCGCCACCAGCTGGACCGAGCGTTGTACTACAGCACAGTTACTCAGGCACAGTTGAAAGAACAAGCATGAAAACCCGAGGAGGCTTTTGGAAAAGACTGTTACAACATTTCTATTTTGAGTCATCAGTTTTAAAAATGTGATATTTCATGTAAATAATGCATGTGTTTAATAGGATTGATATATTTGCGATGGGCCTTTTTTGTGTGATTTAAGTTATTTTGAAGGTGCATAGTGTCATTGTAAGTGAAGTTATTATAAAACTGTTAAGCTACATTTTCACTGTTTACAATGGCAGAGCCATCTCGTTTACAAGCATGTTTTAAGGCTTAATTCCTGTTACACTTATGCTCCATGGGGATTTAGATTAAACTGCATAAAGGAAAATGTATTTCTTTGTCAGTTGTAGTTTGTTTTTAAATAGAAAAAAATAAATCGATTAAAATCGAAAATCGGATTTGGTGTGAAAAAATCGGAGATTTTTTTTTTTTGCCATATCGCCCAGCCCTATATGTATACTGTATTGTCCGATTAACGTTTAATGGTGTTGATTGATGGATATGTATTTGTTTATTGAGCGTGGCTAGCTCCGCTAGCTTCTCTACACAGACAAGTGTGCAGAGAAACTGCACAATGTAGTGACAGGCGCTGATAGCTTGTTGTACTTGCAAAGTAATGGCAGTATTTTACACACCTGAATTACCAACAGAGATTGCATTGGGGCTGCGGTCATTATTGGTTTGAGAGTTCTGTTATCAAGAAAAAATGATCGGAGGAATTGCATTCAAGTCAATGGAGTGCTGCTGCTGTGAGGAGCTGTATAATAAATTATAATTAAATATTAGAATATATTCTAATGTTTAAATTAATACATCCGGACGTGAATGGTATTCTTTTACTTAAATATTGTGTTAGCAGTGCGTTGCTTTAGTGCCATTTAATCAGTGATTGTTGTACAGCTTACAAGTTGCGCTAATGCTAATGTTAGCATACGTATAAGATCGCAAATAAAACTAGGTGGCTCCGTGTTATGAGAGCGTAGGGGAAATGAGAAGGCTGTGAGCGAGTTGGGGGGCGGTGCTAAACATTCAAACATTGTAGAAACAGGTATAGCGCCTTTAAGTATGTATGCTTGATTTACAAAGTGCTACATGGACTAGCCCCACCTCCTATATCAGCCTGATTCAAACCTAGGACTTCATGTGGTCTAAGAACTAGGGCCTCCCCCGGAAGAGACAGTGAGGTCCCCTTCAGAATAACACTCTCTCTGTGGGGGCCATGAACATCTGGAACAGTCTCTCTCTGCACTTACGAGAGAGTCCTACACTGGTCTCCTTTAAAACTCAAATCAAACAATGGCTGAAATGTGACCACTAGACTCTTAACTTTTCCCTCTGCTGCCTGTATTGTATTGTGTTATTTTGAATTTTATTGTATTGTCTGTTGTCATTTCCTATTTATTTTCCTGCCTTGGGATTACAGATGAAAACTATCTTGGTAGCTATAATCTGGCACATTTACATTTGTTTTATACTGGCGTTCATTAATGTGCATTGTCCCTATCTAATAAATAAATGAAAAAAAATCAAGAGTCAAAGAAAGCTTATTGGCCGCACAGATGATCCAAGTTCCATCAACATACTGTAACTGGATACACATGACACAGACCAGCAGGGATGACATATCCCAACAGACTGGGCTGTTTTAGTTCACTGTGCCTCAGTCCTCGTGCTACAACCTTAGTCCTGGATCAGCCTTAGACCTAGATCAGCCTTAGACCTAGATCAGCCTTAGACCTGGATGCGCCTCAGTCCTAGATCAACCGTAGACCTAGATGCGCCTCAGTCCTAGATCAGCCTTATGGTGCATTCAGACCGCAAACGCTCAAACGCTGAAGCCCCGCTCACCAGACGCGCATTCTCTAGTTTTCAGACGCAGAGGACTTCACACCAGAACGTCCTGACGCGAGTCGGAAGTACCGGAAGTAGCCGGCCGGCTCTAATGCTAACAGAGCTATGCTAGCGGCTTCTTGTGTACAGATCTTCTCCAATATGCAGCTTTGCAGCGTGTCTTTGCTCAGAGACCTTCCACGGGCTTTATACAACAGTAGTATGTGTTCACGGAGGTGCGCCATACGTTTTTTTTAAGTCCCGTAACTTTTTAAAGTCACGGGAGCATAACAACGCATATTTTCACAAGCACACAGTCCCCCATTGTCAACCCTGGTTTAGTCCTGGTATAGCTCCTGTTTTGGCTGTTTACAGTATGTTCAGTCTGCCTGCTCAGACCACCAATGTCCCCGTGACCACTTTGCAGCTCTCTGATTGGTCGCTGCACAAACGTCCCGAGGAAAAGTTGAGCAAAGTTTATCTCCTGTAGGCGTCCATTTTCCACTCCTGCTCCTCCCCTTTCACTTTCCCGCCAAGTCCGTGCGGCTCTACTCAGCGGTCCGTAAGTGTGTGCCGGGAGGTCGGTGCGTTTTGACGCTGCAACGCGCGTCACCATAGACTTTGCATTGAAACCCGACGCAACGCATGATCCGGTCTGAACGCGCCTTTAGACTTAGATGCGCCTCAGTCCTAGATCAACCGTAGACCCAAGCCTCAGTCCTAGATCAGCCTTAGAACTAGATGCGCCTCAGTCCTAGATTAGCCTTAGACCTAGATAAGCCTCAGTCCTAGATCAGCCTTTGACCTAGATAAGCCTCAGTCCTAGATCAGCCTTAGACCTACAAAAGCCTCAGCCCTAGATCAGCCTTAGACCTACAGTAGATGCGCCTCAGTCCTAGATCAGCCTTTGACCTAGATAAGCCTCAGTCCTAGATCAGCCTTAGACCTAGACCATGGACAGTGGTCGTGCTCTCTTTTGACCAATGGCTTCTATGAGTTTATTATTGTATTTCTTTGATCAGTTTTTTAGGAATCAATACATTTGTGGAAGTCCTCCGAGATGGCTGCTGTTATTATCTAGGGATAATCACAAATATGTTGACTTTAACTGAATAGAATAGTGTGATGCCTCCATATAATCACAGAATTACACCTCACAGTGCAATTGAAATTATGTGTAATAATTTCAATTTTCAATTCAATGTGGCTTTAGATCCATCACTGAAGCAACATTTGTGAATGTGCTCCCCACATATTTACTCATATGTATCCGGATCTCAGAAAATGGTGAACGATGCAGATGTATGGATTTTCTCTTCACTTTACATCCCTCTTCTTCTCTTTGCGTCTATCTCCTGGTATTTGTTCTCATCTGGTCTCTCTCTGTGTCTGGGAAGAAGAAGCGAGCGTTGAACACGGTGCAGTTCAAACGGCGGCTTGTAGCGCGAGATGAGCAGCAACACTTGAGTGGATCAAAGGCCCACGGTTACAGTTCAGTCATGTTCCGGGGGCTGGCGGCTTTACACATGCAGGTGTAAGCTCTGTGAGACTGTACAACTATCACAACAGCAGGAAGGGGTGGGGGGGGGGGGCTTTCATGTTTCAGAGGGGGTTATGGTGGGAACTATGGATGGATCACTACCTTCTAAAATACTATGATAAGTCTGTTTCTTTATGTGGCTTTCTTTATTAAACAGATGTATGGTGGCATAGTGTTACATTGACTGTTTTAAGGAGGCCAGTCCCAGTGCTCCGCAGAGTCCCAGCAGGAGGCCAGTCCCTGTGAGACTGAAAGACTTGTCCACAAACAGAGCTGCTTTAAAGACTATTCTCTGAGTCACAGGAAACCAGTGCAGAGACCTGGGACTGGACTAATGAAGTACTTCCATGGTTCCAGTCAGGACTCGAGCTGCAGCGTTTTTTAAAATGTACAGCAGCTGATGGCAACATGTAATATTCGTTTATTTTACAGTACCTTCAATAATTTCATACATAGTAAATCAAAATATGCAATTGATGCCAAAAGCTTTCCTCCGGGTACTACGGTTTCCCTTACCACAAAAAATGTGTACAATAGGTCTGGCATGCGCCTCCTGCACTGGCGTGGCGACCCCGCTCCCATCTCTGTGTGGAGTGAGAGACAAATGCCCAAAAAATAACTATTGTAAACCGCTTTGTGACTCTGGTCTGTGAAAGGCGGTATATAAATAGAGATTACTTACTTACTTACTTACAAAAGTTATGGCAAAAGTGAATCCTCTTGTCCATGGTAGCGCTTTTCTCTGAATATAAACACTCTTTAAACAAAAGTCACATTCTGCCTTTGTCTTATTAGAAAGCACATTATCATTTATAGACTGAGATTTAATGGGCTGAGTGAGGTCCCTTGGCAAGAGCTCTGGTGTGTGTCGTCTGGTGCACACTGGGGTAGTCTTGCATAGTTTTTCCAATGTGGTTTTACTGCAAATGGCGAATAAATGAATCTGAATCTGAATCTGAGAGGACTAAAACAGAGATGATACTGTATATACAAAAAATGTATGTGAAAACTAAACAGAACCAAACAGATAACACACATAGCCAAGAGATAAAAAATAAGATTTACCATTGGATGCTCCCAATAAAAGGAGTCAAGATTTTCAAATGTTTTGCCAAAGAAAACAGAATAAGCAATACACAGAAATTAGGTTTATTTGGCTCCCACTCCTCTCAACACAACCTCACACACGCAACACCATACACTCTCTGACCAGACACCTCCCTCTCAAAGGTAAATAAGTTGCAAATATTGGAAAGGATCAAAACCATAGATCGGGAAACTACTTCAACAGAAATCATTTTAAAAACCAGAACAATCTTTCACTGTTTTGATCCACTCTATGTATTTCTGTGCCCTCACAAAACCAAGAGTTGGAGATATTTGAATGCAGTCTCAGCTCTTGTACAGGTCTAAAGCTAAGACGTGTAAATATGCAGTTAGAGAAGGTGTACCCAGCTCCGGCAGTCCCAGGCGGCAGAGGTGTGGAGCAGAGTAAATTAGAAAGAGGAGAGATACAAGAAGGCACTCGGCCAATACATAAGAAGGCTCCGTGTGCGTTCCCATAGAGACGCCATCCCCACACACAAACTGGACTAAAGCAAGACCCAGAGAGCAGGACCAAAGCGGGACTAAGACTGAACCTCAATGATAATGTCATGTGGTGAAGAAAATAACATGCTTTCATAATAGAATGAATGTAAATTAAACTGGGAAAAATCCAAAACTGAACATAGGAACTGTATGACAATAAAAATCTGCACCAGGAGAGAGTATCGTTCATGGGACTTGAATGAAGAGAAACTGTATGCCGTGTTGATTTTGAAAAACAAGTTACTTAGCTTTAACCCGTCTATATCAATAGTGTCTATTGATATAGACGGGAGTTAACACAAGTTAGACATGAAATCTGAGGTGAACGATGAACAACCAATCATATGGTCTGTGGTTGATGGACTAGGACAGAATGAATAGTCAAAATGACATATACCGACACACACAAGTAGAATCCCAAAACATCTGCATTGGAATTGGTTAAAATTTGTCTGTGACTGGTTTTGATCACTGGTATACCCCTGGAAATGGTCCCTGGGATTGGCAGTTGGTATCAGTAACGGTGCCTCCCTAGTTATGTCACACTAAGACACTGAGGGGTCAAAATCGTATATATATATAGTTCTTCTATCCACATTCAATACTCATAATATATATAAATCTCTTTTTACTCTCAGGTATAGAGACCAGAAAAGGGCGGCACGGTGGCTGAGTGGGTAGCACTCTCGCCTCTCAGCAAGAAGGTCCTGGGTTCGAATCCCGGTCGGACCAGGGCCTTTCTGAGTGGAGTTTGCATGTTCTCCCCGTGTCTGCGTAGGTTTCCTCCGGGTGCTCCGGTTTCCCCTACCACTAAAAATATGTCCAATAGTTCTGGCATGTGCCTCCTGTACTGGCCCCGCTCCCATCTCTGTGTGGAGTGAGAGACTAATGCCCAAAAATAACAATTGTAAACCGCTTTGAGACTCAGATCTGCAGTGAAAAGGCGGTATATAAATAAAGATTACTTAGAAAAGAGGAAGCAAATGAAAAGAGACATGTGCAGCCGAAAGAAATGCAGTTTGGAGAAACAAGGACAGCAGCAGGAGTCGGGACAGAGACAGGGGCCACAGGCAGAACATGCATCCAGCCCTGGGGAAGTGTTTTCTGGAGTCTTCTGCTGTTTAAACATGTATAACCCTTCAGACCACACACACACTGTCCATAAAAGTTTCATGACCAACTCTGGCCGTGTCCCCTGCACATACGAGCCCCGGCATCTGGAGAAATTCTGGATGAGGAGGAGGAGAGAAAACCAGGACCTCAGTGACTGTTTGAGACTGTATAATTGTAGAGAACTGTGCGAGCTCCTCTTCATATTACATTTATTTTCTTTTTGGTGTGTTTTTAGGCCCTATATGCTGCTCAAATGCCTCTCGTGGCATGAATACTGTACATGTGCCTTCATTACAACCACGATTTTGGCTCCAGAGTCAGGACTAAGCCAGAGGAGGCAGCGTGTCAGATATACAGTATGCAGCTACAATCTGGAACAGTTTTGTCTGTTTTCCACATTAAATACAGTTCTGTTTCGCTGTGCTAAAACTGAATAATTCATGATTCAATGCCCTGTATTGTTTGTAGATTTATTTTTTCAGCCCTTTGCCTTATATATGAAGAGTCCTATACAAATCAACTTGCCTTGAGATTCTATGCCAAAAATGGATGCAAAAAGGTAGAAGGGAAAAAGTGCCTTCAAAGTGCATTCAATCAAACCAAAAAACCACTTCAAACCTTCGGGAGAAACATTTATTCACAGTTGGGTGGATTTCCAAAACATCAAACTAGAAGTGTTGAAACGACACATTTCTACAAAGTAAAACTCTCTCCATCTCTCAGAGAATGATGTAAGAACAGAGTCGTTGATCTCAGTCACTGCAATGTGCCACAGGTCTCGTCCCATAGGATTCTGCAGGTGACAGATAAGGCTGGACCGACTCGAAACTTTGTGATCATAATAATCATAATTTGTTTTTATAAAGTGCAAAGGTATTTTTTTTTGACACTCAAAGAAGGCTTATAGGGTATCATTCTGTTTGGCACTTTACAGCTGCAGCCGCCCCACTTTGGCACCTGTTGTTCCCACAGGTCTCCCATCACAGAACTAACCAGGCCCCTGCTCTGCTGAGCTTCAGAGGTCTGATGGGATCTGTCTTTCACCTGCAAGTGGCACCACAACATAATGATCAGAGGAAATACAAAAATAAATTGCATTGAATTAAAATAAATTGAACATAACCTACATTTCAAAATATTCTAACCAAGAGACTTGGGGAAAGAAACAATAATTCAATGTATATTCTTTAAAACAAAAATACATCTTTTAACTAAAATTGCGGTCCACCACCTCTGTGTTAAATATATGCATCTTATAGTAAACATATGGACCAAACGACTTAAATCCAGCCGTTTCTGAACAAGGGAAAGACTTCACCATCAGAGGACGAGAGACTTTGAAATGCATTTGATCAACGTCTCTATCACAGCTTTACTCTCACAACGGAGAAACTTTTATGTGCAAAGCTGTGTCAAGATGGCCGCACATCTCCACCAGACCAGACCAGACCAGACCAGACCAGACCATCAGATTACCAGTTCAAAGATTATCAGAGCCCACACGTTTCATTCCGGTCACAGCTGCGTCCCTTTTAATTAGCCGATTTCATCCAGAGCAGTTATGGTAAGCCGATACATCAACAACAGTCAAAGAAACCCAATTAAATCTTCTCTCTATCAGATGGAAAACACTCCCGACGTATTCCCATCTGCGTCAATTGGAATCTAACAGTTGGATTTGTTTTGTTTTTGTAAAGATTAAGCTTTGATATTTGAAGTTGTCTCAGCATCAGCTTCCAAACGGCACTTCTATGATAAAAACTCAGATTTTTTCTGGTCTTTTCACGGTTTGGACAGATAAATGACCAGCAGCGGCTGTCGTAGCAGCAGGGAAATTAGGAGATCATTCCCTAATGCTTGTCTGAGAGAGAGACTATTGTGGCGTTAAAAGGAAAGGTTGGCTCCACAATGGACAAAAGCCACTTCAATCTTCTCCATTTACTGCTGCCGTGATGAGAGCTTCACCCATTTGTTAATGACTGTCAGTTTAAAACCAACCAAAATAAATGGGTTTTAGTTGCAGGTCATGGATCAGACCCTGGAGAAATAACTTTAGGACGAGGATCTAGTTGTGGGTTCATATTTTAGGAATAAAATATATATAAAAGAGGAGATGAAACAGTTCCAAGATACACAGAGAGACAGCAGACGATATACCAGACACACAAGGACACATGGTGGAAAGACAGAGGCCGGAGAGAGGGTCCAAAGACAGAGAGAGACCAGAAAGAGACCAGAGAGAGATCCGTGAGAGCAAAACCAGAGCAAGACCAGTGAGATACCAGAGAGACCATATGAGACCAGAGTGAAACCAGATAACCCAGAGAGAGGCCAGAGAGAGAGACCAGAGATAGACCAGGGAGAGTCCAGAGAGA